>OY747716.1:45092317-45179817 GCA_963556495.2 Valencia hispanica | reverse complement strand
GTACTCCGCGCTTTAACTCCAACCTAAAAATGTCTGCACGTCTGCACCAAATGGTCAGTGGTGTGAATTATAATCTGTCAAAATGACAAGTGGTCTTTGGATTTTCCGTCACTGTTGTAAAAAAACCCCCCCAAAAAACAGACTAATATGGAAAATATTCGGTTAACGGGACCCGTGTGCACAGTACGCAATGGATCGCATACAAGCGGCGTGTCCGAATGGTAGATGTTAAAAATAATGATCAAACCGCTGTCAAATTCTATCCAGTTGGCGCATTTTAGATGTTGTTTTGTTTTGCGTCGTCTTAATAAAAGACTAAATGAAACAGGAGCAACGAGGCTATTTTTAAAATGTAAGGAGTAGAAAGTACAGATAATTGCGTGAAAATGTAAGGAGTAGAACTAAAAAGTAGGCCCATAGATAATTGTTTCAGTAAAGTATAAATACCCAAAATCTTTACTTAAGTAAGGCAACGGAGTATTTGTACTTCGTTACTTGACACCTTTGCTTCTACGCCACCCACAGAACGCCTGGGGCCTCCCTGGCTGGATCCAGCTAGAACGAGGACATGTCAGAGGTCAGGGAATGTAAAGAGAGAAGAAATAAAGAAGGATGATGGAAGAGGAGTGAAATCACTGCAGAGAATAAATTAAAAATGACTGCTGCTGTCTGTTTTCCACACAGGCCTCTTTTTAGATCCATAAAAGCAGCACCTGACACCAGCTGAAAGTGATTCCTGTCACATTCACGTCTTTGGCAGCAGCAAAGTATTTTCTGAACTGACGGAGAGAAACTAATCAGCATTCCGGGCTGTGATTGGCCACTTCATTTCCTAATGGTGTCTCCAATTCTCATCCTTTTATTACCCAAACGGTGGAGGCTCATTGCGAGCTGTTTACCTCATTTTATGTAGGGTTATATTTACATCAAGAATTGGCTGAATTTTTCCTATTTAAACCCAAATAGTCATTTAAAAAAAAATTATTTATTACTATGATTTTTTTCTTTTTATGTTTCATTTTAATTTTATATTTATTTTTATATATATTATATAAACATTTATATTTTAATTTTTAACTTTTTTTAAAGTATTCTTTTCTTTTTATGTTTCATTTTAATTGTTTTATATTTATTTTTATATATATTTTATAAACATTTTTATTTTAATTTTTAACTTTTTTTACTGTAATTTTTTTATATTTTATTTCTTAAGTTGGTCAACTGTCGAGTCTTAATTTTCTGTTTACCATCTAGTTGTATTGTGAGTTAAAGTCTCATATGTGAACTGAAAGAAAACTGTACAATTTAAAGCAACTAAAAACTACACCCTCCACATTTATTGGCATCCTGGTAAAATTATAAAACAATAAATTGAAACAACTCTAAATATTTTATGTATTTTTTAATTGTTGTATTAAACAAAAGCAAAATGTAAAGAAAAAAATCCTATGTTTCATTAATTGGGGAAGAAATCCAACCCAATTAAAGTAAGTTTTTAATAGAGCTGCCCTATATGTTGAATCTCATCGCTGTTTTTAAATTTTTGCAAAATCACAAAGCATGCAATATTTCAAGCCTTCATTTCTTGTGATTTTGATCATTTTGGCTCACAGACGATGAAAACCCAAAATTAGAACATTATAAACAAACTTTTAGGTGGATCAGTGTTAGCTGTGTGTGAGAATGTTCCTTTTGTTTTGTTTTTTCTATACTTTTTTCTTCCTGGAATTATTTAATGAATATCTGCTTTAAAGTTCTAGCCCTAAATATTACATCACACCAATAAAAATAAATAAAAAACACACATTTTCAATAGCCTACTAAAAAGTATATCCAGGTGCTGCAGTGTTTATGAATTCACTACTTGGCTGTGGCTCCTTTTGCATGAATTACTGCATCAGTGCAGCTTGGCATGGAGGCGATCAACCTTGTGGCTCTGAGGTGTTTAGAAAGCGGGTTTTCTCTGCTCAGTCATTGTCCTTTAAAAACCCTCAGTTGCAGCCCTGTCGTGATTTAAAAAATTCCTTGACTGTAAATTGCCCCAGAAGTTATTGAGATAAATGATAATTTTGTCGTTTTGGGACCATTTTCAACTAGTGTAATAATTAGTTGAAAATGGTCTCAAAACGACAATATTATCCATGTACAACACCTGAACCTTAGAAAGATTTAAATTTCTAAAGAACTTTCACCACTGCAACTGGATAACTTTTTAAATATCCAATGTAAATTTTAATCTATTTATTTTTAGTTTGATTAAAGTATCTTAAAGATTTTTTATATATATATTTATAATTGTGTGTGTGTCTATTTATATGTGTATATATGTGTGTGTGTGTGTGTGTGTGTGTGTATATATATATATATATATATATATATATATATATATATATATATATATATATATATATATATATATATATATATATATATATATATATATTGTAGTTGCAACAATTAAATTAGTTAAACATTTAATTAATAAATATAATAAAAAACTATTTTTTTATAAATTTTTTGGGATAAAAATATTATCCAATTGGCTCAGACAAAAGAAAACGTGCACAACAACCACTTAGGATTTTTGTAAACAAAAAGTGAAACCAACTAAAACACTTAGTTTTAATAAAAAAAGACATACTATTTAACTCTGCCACTATGGATATATGAATCATATACGCTTTTATTCATCCAGTCTCATTGGTAGAAAGAAGACAAACATACAAATGGAAATTACTGCGGCTGGAAAAATTATTGAGCTCATTTGAATTTATCATGTGATTAACTGATTTATTGTTTGTTGTGAAAGGCCTGCTGTGTCGCTGTATTGAGTTTTTTTTTTATTTTTACAAATGGCAGGTCGGATCATTGTAGGGGAGTCGCTCTTGTGACGCAACCAGGGGCTCTGCCCCCTCGCCGATCAGTGACCAACAGTTGCATTTTCAGCCCGTCTCTGCATGCTCCGAACCCCAGGTTTAAAAAAAAAATAAATTCTGGTACCACGTAACCGTTATAAGAAAACCCTCATAACCGTGTAGCATCAAGCCGTGCTGAGTAGGCACTACAGGAAAAGGGCTCCTGGATATGTCAATGTCGTTTTAAATTATCTTTGCTTCACGATCTTCTCAAGGCTGCATTTTTTTTTTTTACTACAGAGCTTTTTCCTTCCACTAAACTTTCCATCAATGTGCTAGCATACATCATCTCCGAACAGCCAGCTCCTTTAGCATTGGCTTTTCATGGCTCACCCCCCTCCTTGTGGGTTTACCAGCGACCCTCTTCCCTATGACAACAGTGGCCATCACATGACTATTTGAGATTCTTTCTATTATTGTTCTGAATTTGTTTTTTTTAAACCATAATCTTCAAACTTAATTGGAATATATACCCCTTCATATCAGTGTTTAATTAATCAACATTCTTCTCTAAATAATAGTTGTATTGCTATTGACTACTAAGCGGAATGCTACATTTCTGCGGATCCTCTTGCAGAAAACCTGCAGTCACTCTCCTAACCCCAGTGAAGGCCTCGTTGTGTCTCTCGTAGGCGTTTTCACGAGCGGCGCCTCTTGTTTGAAAAAGAAAAATGACGTAAAACAAACACGGGGGGTGACATGATGAAGCTCGTCTTAGAAGGGTTGGAGACGGGAGCGCGGGGGGGGGACAAAGAGGGAGCATATGCTAATGAAAGCATGTGCGGCGGATGGCTCCGCGTCCCCGCCGGATCTGCGGAAAACAAAGGTCATCGGAGCGGATTGGGGACGAGGAGCCGCCTGGATAGTCTCGGTCTCTCTCTCTCTCCTCGCCTCCGTCGTTCTGTGCGGAGGTGGCGGTGAGCCGATAATCGGGGCGGTAAAGCCGCCTCATTCCCTCGTCTTGGTCTCTAATGAAGTCCCCCGCTAATAAAGCTCTGCAATTCATCTTTTCCTCAGAGCATCCCACCTCCTTTCCTTGTCCGCTCTTTCCTGCTTCCTTCCTTCCATTCTTCCTTCCTTCCTTATTCCTCACGCTCACCCCTCCGTCCTCACCAATCATAATTGAATAACTGTGGCTAAATGAGGAGAAAGTCTGCTGAATGGGAGCAGAACGGTCACAGTCAGCCCCTCGGTGCATCAATCGGGGGGGTGTTGATTGAAAAGAGAAAGTGGAGTGAAGGGGTAGAAAAGGAGCAGGGAGGCGGTACATGTCACCTTGCCGATAACTCCTTGCCTCCATTCACATGCTAATCACAGCAAAGATGATGAAATGTTATAGAAAATGAGGTTCTGGAGTCTACAGAGAGCTTTTTTCTTTTTCTTTTAAACAATAAAACTATCAAACTTCGACGCTCCAGGATGCAAAACGTCAGTGAACGTCTCCTGTTCAGTTGTCCTCACGCTGAAGTAGCTGATAGCCGGCGTTGGGTTAAGCTAAAAAAATAAGGCAAGATGAAATGTCATATTTATAACAAAAAGAAAAAAGAAGGAGATACTCCCATTAGCGTGAATTTTATTGTTTACTGTCTGCAGGTACCAGAAGCTGTGGAAGAGTTATGTGAAACTACGCCACCTGCTGGCCAACAGCCCGAAGGTCAAGCAGATGGACAAGCAGAAGCTGACGCAGAGAGAGGTGGGTTATAGAAGATTTAAAGACATTTCTCAAAGGAAAGAAATCGCTATTGTGTTTTTTTTTTTTTTCTCTCGTTAAGATGAACTAAGTCACCATGAAGTCAGCTATTTGTTTGATCTGCCTCATCCTTTGAGTTAGGAATCTTTTTATAGCTGGATGAGTCGTAGCGTTAAGTGGCTTCACAAAGATGGTCGGGTGAGTTAAAAAATTTTAAAAAAGCAAAAGAAGTTAAAAGAAAAGCTGCATTTTTTTCTACTGAACAGTCATAGTACTGATAATATTATGAAGCGGTAGATCCAGAACGGGGGGGCCACACATTTTTTATTTGTATTTAGGATTTGAGACGAAACCTGTTGGCGTTTAATCAACGGTAAGTTGTAAACGACCCAGTGCCGGTAGTCCAACCTTCAGCGGTCGTGTCACAAACTAAATCCTGCTCTACCTCTAAGCCAGGCAGAACTCTGGGACACGCAGATGCTTCTTTGTTGCTTCCTTTGGTCGACGGCTACAACAGAACAAGTGAATTAAAATACAATCTTAAGTAGGGCTAAGTTTTATTTTTTCTCTAGATAGAGCTGTGGCTCTTCCTCAACCAGCTCTACCCCCTACTGCTTTACTATTTGAGTCCGCCATTTTGCTCATCATCTTTCTTTTCCACTGTTGCCAACTCCTCAGCACGGAAAGTAGCTAGAAGTGGCTAAATGATTTCATCGCCTCATTTGCATAATGTGCGTTTAATTGTAATGGACTGTGTAGGAGATGGGGGACAATTGTACAAAAATATTGTCTGTAGATTAATTTCTAACCGTTGATGGCAGTGGGGCTTGGGTCTGACTGATACGAGTTTAAGTTATGAGTTCCTGTGGTTTTTATTTTATTTATGTCACTAATTGTGACAATAACAAATCAGCCTAACAATACAGGCAGTCCGCCCTTATAGCATCTCCAATAAACGGCTGATTTCTGAGAGTCCAGTTTAGACTGAGACATGACGACACAGTGGACGAGGTGAGCAACTGAGGTTATGATGGTGAAATTTGTGATTTATTTAGTGTGCTGTCATCCCGCCCTGACCAAGTGCGGGTAAGGGTGCTTTCACACCTGCAGCATTTGGTTAAATTAAAACGAACTCAAGTACGGTTCGTTTGAGCCTGTGTGAATGCAGACCAGTGAGATTTGGTCCGGACTAATGAACCGGACCAAGACCCACATTTTGAGGTGGTCTTGGTCCGCTTCCAAACGGACTCTGTGCGGTTCACTACAGGTGTGAATACGAACCATCCTCGGTTCGATCCAACTTCCTTTCAACATTAACACCAACCGTTTTTCAAGTGGTTATACTGTTTTCTACTCTGGCTATGTCCGCTTGTACTATTTTATTAAATGAAATCTCCGGTCGGTTCCATACTATGAACAGCGTGTTATGTTATAAAACATAACACGCTGGTTGTGGCGCCTGTGTCCGGCAGCCTCGCGTCTGTCGGCGTGCCTCAGGGAAGCTGTGGGTATAATGTATTGGCTCGCCACCATTTAGCCTTTGAATGTGTGCGTGAATTACTGCATGTAGTGTAAAGCGCTTTGTGATCCTCTGGTAAATGCAGGCCATTTACTATAACGAAATCAATTTAATTTCAGGAATTAGAAGGAATGAATTCAGGAAAAAAAACCTCTTTGAACGCTCATCAAAGTAAAAAAAACAAAAAAAAGCAGTGTACCGAATTGTGAATTTAATTTTTTTTGTACTGTACCACTGTGGTCCAATAAGTTTAGAGTCCATTACTTTGAAGAAAACTTCCTAAAAGTAACCCGATAGTTCTGGCTAAGTGACCACATACCAGAGAGTAATATTTCCAGCGGTATTGTTGCGAAGTAACCGGAAACACTAGAAAACGTTACCAGTGACTAACGACAACGAAAACCTGCTAGTTCTGATAAAGAATCAGAGTTATCGGTAAGTGCGCTGTTGAAAGTTGTGGAAAGTAACCTGTAGGTTTCCCTCAAAGCACCTGAGAGTAACCTGTAAATTGTGGGAAAGTACAAAAACGTTGACTGTTGCTATTCCTGCTGTGTTTGATGAGAGAACATCTAAAAAATATTTGCCTGGAAGAGGTGATAGTGCCAAAACAAGTAAAAAAACTAAATTACTTTTATTTACTTTGATGTGGAGGTCCGAAAAAAAGCCAGAATCCCTCTCTGCAGAACTTGGACCGTACCATCTGTGCTCCTATTGTTTGAAGTCAGGCATGAAAAATGCAGAGCCCCCTTCTTTTTTTACTGCATAATTGAGATGAATTTAGAGCTGTGAATAAAACGATGGTAACTGCTCTCCAGAGCCGGGGTGTGAAGGTCAGCCCACCGCTGGGGAGCTCGGATGGAAGAGGTTTGGGTTTGGTGAAGTAATGACCATGGTAGCCATGGGGCATCCCACAGTCGCAGCGCTGCGTGTGTGGCTCTCCACCACACTCCCTCATCCATCCACAAACCCAGGCTCCTCTCTCGGATCGTTTGATTCACTCCGAGCCAGTAATGAGCAAGAACTCTGAGCTCAATTAGTTTGTTTCCCAGGTAGCTCCGGCGAAAGCTCTCTCAGCTAACAGGCCCTGACAATCCACACTGTCAACCTGCGCCGGAACAATTAGCGAAGCCAAACACATGCACACTCGCACTCTGGGTCCGTCAGGCTCCACCAGAAGTATTAGCCGTGTCAGAGTGTCTCTCCGCTGCAGTAGCACGGTGGCTTTGCTGCTTATTTAAAGCCCGAGGGGATGCTGAACAGGTCCTCTACAAGACTAAAGCCTCTGATGGGCATTTTTCCACCGTCGGGACGCAACCTGTCGAAGGTTTTCACGCCCGCTGTGTGATGCGAACTGCCGTCACACTAAGGCTGCTAACATCCACCCTCACACATCATTAAAAAATGCTTCTTTTTTTTTATTTTTGTTCCTTTACTGGAGATCATTTTACTGTTCATGCATCCAAATTAATAGTTTCAATTATGAGATTAAACACAGAGGTATAACCCTGTAATATCTGAAAGGATCTCTAATTTAAAAAAGCGTTTAACTTCTGGAACGGCTGAAATCGGCCTCGAGTTTTCACCATCAGCTCTGCCGACGTGGATTTGGGGATTTTGCTCTGATTGTTCTCTGCAGATTTGGACGAACTTGGTTAGTTTGCGTGAGGAGGATCTCTGAAAAGCTCCGCGTTAATCATTCTGCAGACGTTTCAGGATCCTCACACCCTTTTTTAACGTGTAGGAAAATATACGAGAACTGTCAAAGTTTTTAGAACAAGTCTTGGGTCAGCCATTAAGTATGTTTTAGGGGTGTTCCTTCTTGGGTGCCTCACGAGTCGATTATAAAACCATAATTTTTGTTGCAAACACCCCCCCCCCCCATTTAGCTTTTTTTTTCTTCATTCCTTCCGTTGCTACTTTCTGCTTTGAAATCATTTCAGTTTACTTTTATTGAAGTATCCAAACCAATTTATGTCCCGTCTTTTGTTTATTAGAAACCACAAATAAAACCAACACATGTCCAAAATGTGTTTCATAATCATATCAAGGTCATATTTTCAATGAAAGCTAAAGGAAATGTGTGTTGGCACTGAAAGTATAATATAGGGTGACAATGTTAGATTCCCATTAAATATGACATTTCTTACAGTCCTTAAACACATCAATCATATTCTGTTTACGTAAGTAAGACTTTTGATTTTAGCATATTTAAAGTATTTCTGTTCTATATGGTTGAAAAGAATAATATAAACTTCAGATCAGTTTTTACAAGTCAACCATTACAGAAATGATCTTCTGTATTAGAAAATAAACCTCTAACAATTGTAGTTATTTTTTTAAGTCATACAGGACAAAAATTACTTAATTATTACAAAAATTTGAAATTATATTCTGTGAAAGTAGTAGGGAAAAGATGTTGCTACACACACAACAAAGACGCTCCTTTCACAACTAAAGTGCAAAATATATTTGATGCGGTTTGTCAATTTCGCGCTACATAACTAGAACACTAGCTGCAGCCGTGTTTCTTCCGGTCCGTCCCCTAAAAATGTCCCCCGGACTTTTATGTTTTTCTCATTTAATTATTATGAAAAATGATCAATTTTGAACATTTATCAATCACTATCGATTTGGCATGTTTCACATCACAATTATTTAAATTCATAGTGAATTGGCACACCCCTAGTATTTCTTCCTTCCAACCAGCCACACATTTGATCAGGAGTTTTTCAGCCTTTCTGAAGGTTTTCTTTGGTGTTTAGATGTTCTTGTTGTTTTTTTTTTCATTTCAGTCTGATAGTCTGAAACCCGAGGGATGATTTTAAAATCAGATATTAAGAGCGTTTTAATATCAGGCACTCACAAAGACGCAACCTACTCTCATTTTAGTTAAATCAATAGGAAAAAATAACACAGTTTAGTTTTTTTTTTCAGAGGGCTTTTAGCTGAAAACCTGACGTACAGAAGATAATCAGCTGAAGAGGGTTCATATTGAGTCTATAACAAATATGGAAAAGGAAGGAGTTCAGTTTAATGATTGAAGAAATAAAATTGAGTACGCAAAAATGCAAAAACAAAAAAACACTTATGATCAGACATAGCTGATCCTTAGCTTTACTGTAGCCTGTCAGAATGTATATTTTTGTCAAACTACCTTATTAAACATTAATTTTAATGCTTTGTTTTGCCTTTAGACCTAGATCAGCGTTTTTAAACTTAACCTGAATCTTCTTAAACCAGATCTGGCTTAGATGGTTTGCATTTAAGGATGGACATCATTGTTTTATATCAATTACAGAGAAAATATAAGGATCAGCATTTATACATTGGGATTTAAATAATCTGCGATTCAGGATAATTCTGGATTTCTTCAAACCGTTATAGATTTTGAAATCGAGGTTTGCTTTCAAAAAAAATGAGAGAAGTGTCGTCGTTCTGCATTGCTGAACCCAAGTTTGACAGATGATGCAACTCAAAGCAGCCAGTTTTCTCCTCAAATTTCCAAAGTGTTTAATATAAATTTTTTAATTTACAAATGGAAAGCTTGCATGAATCCTAACTGAAGAATCACTTTAAGGTCTGCTACAAGGATGAAGGAGAAAATTAGGGTAAAATCATCAAAAGTCTTTGAGAGACAAGACGATACGGCGCATTTTTACTGTTTTTCAGAATCCCCATTTTTCTGTTCGCACAAATACCATAAAGCTCATTGATCACAAACTGTTTTAAAGATTTGGTAGTCAGTTTAGACTAGTTTAGTTCACAACGGACTTTATTTATTACAGTATTAAAGCAGGAACTAGCATGGCCCTAACTGAATAAAGACCTTGGAAGCGAACATTAATGGTTTTAAGGTTTCACATATCAAGGATCTGTATTTAAAAAAAATAAATAAATAAATCCAATGCAGCCAATATTACCCCCCAAAAAAGGTAAAATGGGATTTTATTGTGATGCTGAATATGAAGCTACAAATCAGCTGACTATGAAGTGGAGACAGTGTACAGACGGCTTGGTTGGGCTTCTTTAACGCTGGTTTCACCAGATGTCATCCTAGCTGCAACTCCAGAACAGACTTCACTTGAGCCCCTTTCAAACAGGCCATGAAAAACGGTAATTTTCCGGACTTCGTCTGTTTTGCTTTGGAGTCTGAAAGCAATCTTCCAGACTTTGTCCGGATACCCTTTACCGGTAATTTTACGGACAAAGACCTAGTAACAAGAGCGGACTTTTCGCGGTATGGTGTTTGCATTCAGACTTATCAGGTAATGTTCCGGACAAGCTGGGGCGGTGGGGAAAAGGAGAGGGGGGGGCAGGGAACGCTGTGAGCGCACACGTTGATTGCGTATAAATGTCATGTGAACGGCAGTGCATAAGAACACGCTTTCAGCTTCTTCATCGATGTCTCTTAAGCATTTCCATGTCCGCAAAATTGCACACATCACAAAGACGAGCCCTGCGAGAAAAATATTCAAAATTGATAATTTTTCATAATAATTAAATGAGAAAAACATAAAAGTCCGGGGGACATTTTTAGGGGACGGACCGGAAGAAACACGGCTGCAGCTAGTGTTCTAGTTATGTAGGGTGAAATTGACAAACCGCATCAAATATTTTGCACTTTAGTTGTGAAAGGAGCGTCTTTGTTGTGTGTGTAGCAACATCTTTTCCCTACTACTTTCACTACTTCACAGAATATACTTTCAAATTTTGAGTAATTTTTGTCCTGTATGACTTAAAAAAATAACTACAATTGTTAGAGGTTTATTTTCTAATACAGAAGATCATGCTGTTTCGTCTGGCATCAAGTTTACGTCATATCCACATACAACCCCCCACACCCCCCCCCCCCCAGACATTCACCAGGATCCTCCGGTATATTTCTTGCTGTATGAAAGCAGCCGAAAGGCAATGTTCTGGAAAAAAGTGGTGTATTTGCAAACACAACTCCGGTTAAAGACCGGATGGAATTGTCCGCAAATATTCCAGAACTTCTGTCTGAAAACGGCTTTGAGGAAACGTCACATTCTTAACCTGAGCAAGATTTAGTTTGCGCCCGTATGAAAATCAAAAAAAAAAAACGTAAACTGCTGATTTGGACAACTTTAGAGAGCGACTTAACCCCCCAACCAGAGTCTCAGTCAACCTACTTTTCTGGTAAAAAAAAAAAAAAGGAGGCATTGCCTGGACTTGCGGGGGTGGAAATTAGGCTGGGCTGTGTCGACACTTCGTTGCTATTCCAACTCGCTACGGAGGCATGGCTGAGACTGGGCTTGTTTTATGCTCCACAGCGCAAGGATGGCTAAGCCGGTAGCAATGCCCGATTCAAATTCAAGTGCAGTGTAAAGTTTTGACCTGAAGAGGGTGCCACACTGAGTTTTTGGTAGAAAATGATTATTTTTACTAAAATGTACTAAAATACTAAAAGTAATGACCACACATGTAGACAGCACTATTAGACACTCATTTATAATTATTTTTCAGCAAAAAAAAAAGGTTGATTTTGGGGGGAGTTGAACTTTAAAATGTTACAAGAAGCTTTAGCTGCTCTAAAGAAAAATAGAAAAAAAACTAAAGCTGGTTTAATTCTATTAAAAAAACACTTTATTTATCCAAAAGGTAATTTAAATGTCGTAACTCGTATCATCCAAGTATCTCCAAAGAGTCGTCGTTGGATGGTGACGCTGTGGGCAGGAAGGCTCTCCAGTACCAGTCAGCCTTGCAGCAATTCTGACGAGGCCTCTGACTGAAGACTGTTGCTGTGTGAGAGCCTCATGACTGTCATGACGCGCTAACAGCTCAATATTCGGGCAGTAGAGACTATATTCAATGGTAACATATCTTGGATGACACCATCAGTTGTTGGCAAGCACCGCTAATCCACCTCATTTGCTTTTGCTGCTCCTTTTTAAATCTCTGCCTGGCCGTATGGTTCGAAATGGTTTGAGATGCTGGAGTAGGGGATATAATCCTTGCCCATTATGATGGATGGAGGAGATGGTTTGAACTTCATGAAGCCTCCTTCATGGATGCAGAGCAGAGAAGGAGGAAGGAAGTTTTTTTTCTTTCCCCAAAGCTCACTTTTTGGCATCTTGGAGACACAGAGTCTCCATGAACACTGCCAATGAATCCTCCCCAATTGCTTTTTTCCCGCTCCTCTTTAAATCTAACTGTATGGTCAGCCATCCGGACATGTTTTTAAACCGTCCTTTTAATATAGAGGAAAGATGTGCAAATCAGTAAAAGTTAAGAAATGGTGTTAATTGAAGAAGAAAATACTATTTAAAAAAGCAAATTGGAAGAAATAAATCTGTATTTAATAAGTTTGGATATATTAATGCCATATATTAATCTTAAAGTGCAAAGCACTTTTCATGGCAATTTAGCAGTTTCATTTTTCGAAGTAGTGAGACAACTTACCCAGATTTCATTTTAAATTAACAGAACAGACCTCTAAATCTGCACAGTTCTAGAAAAATATTTAATTGCAATAATTTAGCCAAATGCTGCAGTCATCTAATTGGCAAGAATCCCTTACTTTCCTTGTTAAATTTCTTTTCCGTCATCACGATGTTCTCACCATTCTTGAGCTTTACCATCTTCATCGGTTCTCTTCTAAGTCGGGTTTGGGCATCAAGGGCAGCTAGTTTCCATTCAATTGGGTAAACACATTATTAGCATGCAGTCTTGTAGGATTTTTGATATACTGTCCTCAAAGCCTTTCATTAGAAAAACACACGTCTCCTAAAAACGAGCAAAAAAAAGAGGAAAAGTATGAAATTGACCAAAAACGCTTAAAAAAAATGACATTTTTCTCCAAAATAGAGATTTAAGTCTCTCTCTGTCTGAAAGTCTTTTCTTTAACGACACATTTCTGCGCTCCATTAAGTCTTCCAGCTTTGGATTGCTCACACTTTGTCTGTTCTGTGACGAGAATAGGACGAAGCCCCATAAATGAACCTGCAGGAGCAGAAAGTGAGCAGCACATGCAACAGATGTGCCTTCGCCTTGCGTCAGCCATTGATTTTCAGGAAGCGTGTTTGGTGTTTGACCTCAGCCTGATCCAAAATATAAACAGTCCTCTCAGCAGAAGGAGATGACGGTAAAAGTCGAACGTGCCGTGACTTTGACCAGCAGAAACGGAGCGCCTGTACCTCCCTGGTTAATTATTTACTTTTCTTGTTTCCCCTCAGTACTCTGACCCCGCTGAAGGCCCTGCATAATAAACTGTTTACATACGATTCACGCTTCTCTGTGATGACTGCTTTCCACATACAGTGGCTGGCTGGCTGTCCACAGGAGGGTTTGCAGTGTGTGGTTGTGCTTGCGCGTGGGCGAGCGCGCTTCTTTTTGATGCGCAGTTCAAAGTGAGAAGGCATTATTTATTCATGCCTTTGTTGTTCTTATTTCCTCAGCGAGTCAGAAATTCCTGGCATTCCATTTTAGGCAGATCACGGCTTACTCAGACCGAGTCGATGGTGTCTCTGCTGAATGAAACACATGCGTGAGCACACACATTAAGGAGGAGCAGTCTGTCAATATGTCCTCCATCTTGGTTATGCTATATACAGGACCTTCTTATATTTGAGTCAGACCCTCTGTTCTCTGCTCAGCCTCCTGATTTAGAGATGGATCTCTGTCCAACCATCTTTACAAGATCCAAGATTTATCACAGCTTTTACAGATGTGTAGGAAACTTAAATTTATGATATATTGCAGTAGCACTGTCTTGCGCTGCATTTTTTTTTAACAATCAAAAATTCCACAACTGTTGGGTCTCTACCATGCCTTTGAGAGACTGTTCCCCATTTTCAGCCTTTTGTTTTACTTCATGTCCAGGTAAAGTATTTCCTGCTGAAAAGCTGATAAAATTGCATGGTTTCAGTTAAAGGTGCAAACTCTGGCTGTTTTACTTTTTTGTTGGTGGGGGACAAAAAGCTTTATAATGGTTGCCTCCTAGACAACCAGTTGGCATATAAACTCAGCAAAAAAAGAAACGTCCCTTTTTCAGGACTGTGTATTTCAACAATAATGTTGTAAAAATCCAAATAACTTTACAGATCTTCATTGTAAAGGGTTTAAACAAGGTTTTCCATGCATGTTCAATTAACCATAATCAATTAATTAACATGCACCTGTGGAATGGTCGTTAAGACCTTAACAGCTTACAGAAAGTAGGCATTTAAGGTCACAGTTCTAAAAACGCAGGACACTAAAGAGACTTGTCTACCGACTGTGAAAAACACCCAAAGAAAGATGCCCAGGGTCCCTGCTCATCTGCGTGAACATGCATTAGGCATGCTGCAGGGAGGCATGAGGACTGCTGATGTGGCTAGGGCAATAAATTGCCATGTCCACACTGTGAGACGCCTAAGACAGCGCTACAGGGAGACAGGAAGGACAGCTGATCATCCTCGCAGTGGAAGACCACGTGTAACAATACCTGCACAGGATCGGTACATCCGAATATCACACCTGCGTGACAGGTACAGGATGGCCACAACAACTGCCCGAGTCACACCAGGAACACACAATCCCTCCATCAGTGCTCAGACTGTCCGCAATAGGCTGAGAGAGGCTGGACTGAGGGCTTGTAGGCCTGTTGTAAGGCAGGTCCTTACCAGACATCACCAGCAACAACGCCGCCTATGGGCACAAACCCACCTTCGCTGGACCAGACAGGAGTGGCAAAAAGTGCTCTTCACTGATGAGTCACGGTTTTGTCTTACCAGGGGTGATAGACGGATTCCTTTTTATCGTCTAAGGAATGAGCGTTACACCGAGGCCTGTACCCTGGAGCGGGATGGATTTGGAGGTGGGGGGTCCGTCATGGTCTGGGGCGGTATATCACATCACCATCGGACTGAGCTTGTTGGCATTGCAGGCAATCTCAATGCCTCGCTGTACAGGGAAGACATCCTCCTCCCTCATGTGGTACCCATTATGCATGTTCATCCGGACATGATCCTCCAGCAGGACAATGCCACCAGCCATACTGCTCGTTCTGTGCGTGAGTTTCTGCATGACAGCAATGTTAGTGTTCTGCCATGGCCAGCGAAGAGCCCGGATCTCAATCCCATTGAGCACGTCTGGGACTTTTTGGATCGCAGGGTGAGGGCTAGGGCCATTCCCCCCAGAAATTTCCAAGAACTTGCAAGTGCCTTGGTGGAAGAGTGGGGTAACATCTCACAGCAAGAACTGACTAATCTGGTCCAGTCCATGAGGAGGAGATGCACTGCAGTACTTCAAGCAGCTGGTGGCCACACCAGATACTGACTGGTACTTTTGATTTTGAGCCTCCCTTCATTCAAGGACACATTATTCTATTTCTGTTAGTCACATGTCTGTGAAACATTTTTAGTTTATGTCTTATGGTGTTGACTCTTTTAGTGTTCATACAGATATTTACAGTCATTAAGTTTACTGAAAGTAAAAACAGTTGAAAGTCAGAGGACGTTTCTTTTTTTGCTGAGTTTAGAAGATGTCTGATAGTTGTAATAGAGATGTACCTGCCTTATCTTCTTCGCTGTGCATGATGGGATAAATACAGGTCCTTGTCTAGCCTATTTTCATTACAGTTTTAGTTGTTTTAAACATTTTAATATTTGCTCTATGTAAACATTTGCAAATTTTGGTGGTTAGGTATTTTCTTGTGACCATTTATAGATATTTATTTGCATATTGTTACTAGTTGTGACAATAAATATAACTCTCATTGTACGATGGATAGCCATTAGCTCTCTAGAACTACTCTACTAAACTCTAAAGTCTAATCGGCTCACATCACCATTAAACAGACCAGCAACTCCTTTTGTCTTTTACATTCATGTCGTTACGGCTACTACTGGCACATCACAGATTTACAGGCTAACCAGCATTAGCCTGCTGAAGTTTGTGTTGGCAAACCAACATTGCTGTCAGACTCTGATAAAGTATCACAGTATATAAACATTAGCGTTAGCCTGTTAGAGCTGGTTGTAATAGCTTAACATTTCGATATGGCTTTATAATTTTGTTGTTAGTATGTCAACATCAGTATTAGCCTTGTAATGTTGACAAGTGTACAACATTGGTGTCAGCCCATTAATGTGTGTTAGCATGTCAACATTTAGCGTAAACCTGCAAAGGTGTGCTTTAGTAGGTTCACCCTTTAGTCCATGAACGTTAGTTGTAGTTCGTCAACCTTTTGCTTAAGTTTGCTAATGTTACTGTTCGTAT
Source organism: Valencia hispanica (assembly GCA_963556495.2). NCBI lineage: Eukaryota > Metazoa > Chordata > Actinopteri > Cyprinodontiformes > Valenciidae > Valencia > Valencia hispanica. The sequence goes on along the minus strand of OY747716.1, from coordinate 45,163,475 downwards.
GTCAACATTAACCTAAACTGCCAACGTTAGTTTTAGTATATCAGCATTAACGATAACTACCAGCATTAGTTTTAGTTTGCCAATATTGGCTTTAACTGCCAGTGTTTAAGTATTTCAACGTTAGCATTAACCTGCTAATTTTAATGCAAGACATTGGTGTCAGCCCAATAACGCGAGTCTTAGCATGTCAACATTTAGCGTTGGCCTGCTAAGGGTTGTTTTAGGATGTTACCATTTAGTCTTACTTTCACTATGTCAACATTAGCGTTAGCCTTCTAATTTTAGTAGTAGTAAATGAACATTTTGCTTTAGCTTGGTAACATAACTTTTTGTATGTCAACATTAGTGTTATCCTGCTCATTTTAGTGAAAGTACATCAGTGTCTTCCTGTTAATGTTAGCGTGTCAACATTTTGCTTTAGCCTGCTAACATATACATCACGAAAATTGCTGTTAGCATGTCAACATTGTTAACTGCCAACATCAGTTTTAGGATGTTGCTAATTTTAGCAGCATGGTTACATTTTCCCTTAGCTTGCTAACAAGATTGTTAGTCTGTCAACATTTAGCTTTAGCCTGCTAAGGCTGGCTTTGGTATATTAACATTTAGACCATGAATGTTACTGTTAGTATGTCAACATTGTCGTTAACTACTAACATAATATTTCGGATGTCAACATTAGAGTAATGTTGCTAATTTTAGCAGCATAGTTACATTTTGCCTTAGCTTGGTAACAATGGTGTTAGTATGTCAACGTTGGCGTTATCCTGCAAACATTAGTTTTATGTCAACATTAGCCTGCTAATTTTTGTGATAGTACAAAATTGGTATCAGCCCAATAATGTGAGTGATAGAATGTCAACATTTAGCGTTACCTGTTAAGATTGTTTTTTTAGTATGTCAACGTTTAGTCCCTGAAGGTTAGTCACTCGTAGTATGTCAACCTTAGTGTTATCCTGCCAACATTAGTTTTAATGTCAACATTAGCATTAGCCTGCTCATTAGTAGTAGTTTATCTTTTTGCTTCAGCTTTATTTAATTTTGTGCTGCTATGTCAACATTGATTTCAGCCCTTGTATCATGAGATATATTTTCCTTGTACAACTTGGTAGATAAATATTGCAGTACAAATGTTCAACCCCTACACATAACAGCTGTCGCATTATGTACTTATCGTTATAGTGGACTGAGTGGACAAATTAAAACATAACTTTGCTTCTGTTTTTAGCCTCTAACATCTTGTTTTTTCATTGGCTTGATTTTAAACACCGTTTAGAATATATGAAATATAGTCAAAACTTTGTGTTGCTCATTTTGTTAAATCTTGTACGTTGAAGAGTTTGCCACAGGGTCTGGAATCAGTCCTGCGTAATGCAAAGCAATCGATCCATCGTTACAATTTGAGTTCTTGCAGAAACTGTTTTTTTGCTGCTGAACCGAAAGCTGGTATCTGACTTCATGAGATAAAACCCCAAGATTCTGCCTTGTTTGTATGTCATACAACATATACTGTAAGGTTGCAGTATGTTGCATGTGGCAGTCTGACTGTCAGGGAAACTGGGGTAAAACAAAGGAAGCCTCTAAGGCGACAGGAGTTGGGCTTCTGTGGACGGGGTAGTCATCCCTGGAGATTCCAGCCGATCAATAATTGACTGACCTGGTTGTTTGGCAGGAAGCGCTTCAGAAGATCCGTCAGAAGAACACAATGCGCCGTGAGGTGACAGTGGAGCTCAGCAGCCAGGGCTTCTGGAAAACCGGCATCCGCTCCGACGTCTGTCAGGTAATATCCAGCAGCCGTACACAAGCACCAAACCGCCGTCATATGCTCTTTTCAACTTGTAACGCATTAAAGAACGCGCAAACTCGGATCTCCACGGAATTCACCTCTTTTAAATAAATGATGGTGGATCAAAGATTTTTGAAATCCACAGGCAGAACAGCGCCTTTTTAAATCATCCTTTAATCAAAACTCAGACATAAAACTTGTGATAAAATTAAAGAATAAAAGCCTCAAAGCTCTAAAGCTGTAACCAGAGTTTGAATTGTATTTCTGTTCTTAAAATAATAGAAATTATTAAAAGACCTTTTATGAGAACTGAATTCTCTGATGACTGAACTTTTTATTGACACATGAAGTCGTTTTGGGACTGAATGAACTATTTTAGCTCCTTTTCTTTTTATCAAACACTTCAGATAGAAGTCATTTTTAGTTTCCAACCTGTTGGCTTTTTCAAGGTATCTTTTTTTAGTCAATTAGCTCCCTATTGATGATTGAACATAAACAACTGAAGGCCTGGCAGAAATTTATAAAGACTGAATAATAACATTTATTTAAAAGGTGCTCCCACCGAACATTAGTTATGCACCCAGGTTATAGATGGTGGGGTTTTTTTTAAAGGTTATATGGCCGTAATGGCCGTTTTTTAATAGTGTATAGTTTAGAAGGGGGGAGAGAGGTAGGGGAAGACATGCGGCAAACATCCACGAGGACGGGACTCGAACCCGGAACGACCTCGCCCAGGACTGAGGCCTCTTTACGTGGGGCACCCACAATAACCACTACGCCACGCAAACGCGCCATGGTGTTTAAGTTCTGACATGTTTCCTCAAAGAGGTTTGTTTGTCCTTCAGTTGAGATATTTAGTAACTTCTTAAGTTCTCCGTACCCCTTTTAACTTTTCCACATTGATAGTGTTGCAACTATTAATAATAAAAAGTTGTCTGGTTTTCTGAGCATCAATAATTATAATCAATAATTTATTATTAATATAATTATTGATGACGTTCGAGTTTAACCTGTTTATTAAAGATTTCGGGGCACCAATCTCATAAATGAGATAATTTTAATTAAACCAGACTCAAGTCAGTCTCTCTGAAAAGGCGTAATTGACATGGGGTTGAAAAAAACTTTACAGCACACACTGAAATAGCACAGGAAACTTCTCGTTACTTAAGGGAATTTATTAATGAAATAGGTCAACCTTACAGATTACATTTCATTCATAATTTCCATCTATTCTAACGCATGCAAAAATATAGAACAAAGTTAAAGTTGAAGGAAGGGGGCGTGTGTGTGTGGGAGACAGCGAGATACAGGAAAGTCTGTTTGCTCGGCCGATTCACTTCGAAGTTTAAAAGGGAAGTTCTTCCTGGTCAAGCAGGTTTGAACGGAAAAAGGGAAAATGCTAGCAGTGGATTAAAGCGTCTCCTTATGGCACCGCTTGGGGACCAAAAGACGAAGATTTCAATATTCGCGGTGCCATTTATCAACTCTGTGATGTCATCACTGGCCACAGACCAATGAGAGTGGGTTGAGGGCAGCGCAACGGATGCTGGGAGATGAAGTTCGTTCAGTGAAAGGATGCTGGGAGATGAAGTTCGTTCAGTAAAAGGCCATAGCCTCAACAATAGACATTGCAATCATAACGTTTTTTAATGGGGTTTTTCATTTCATAGATCAACACAAAATTGCACATAATTATGAAGTAACGGGAATGTGATGCATGGGTTTTGAACATTTATATTGACCTCTGTGTAGATCCACCTTTTAACTGCAATTACAGCTTCAAGTCTGTACAGTTATTTTTTTTCATCTAGTGATATTTCCACCTGTTTTTCTTTGCAAAAGAGCCTCAGGCTCAGATCAGATTGATAAAGAGCGTGTACGAATGTTGGTTTTTAAGTCGATTGTTACATGGACTTTAACTAGCCCATTGTAACATAATGTGCCAACACCTACAGCAGGAATGATCAAATCCTACGACTTTCAGATCCATCCCTTCTCCAACACACCTTGATCAAATGACTGGCTCATTATGAGCCCTCTGCAGAGCTGATGAGGGGATTCAGCCATTTTATTCAGGTGCCTTGGAGCGTTTAGACGTCTAAAAGCTGCAGGAATGCGTCTCTCGAGGTCAGGACTTGGACACCCCGGACTTCTCATTTCACTGGTTGTATACTTATGGTTGTAGTCCTGTTGAGAGGTGAACCGCCGACCAATTCTCAAGTCTTTTGCTGACTCTCAACACAGGGGCACCAAACTGCAGTCCTCGACTAGCGGTGTCCTGCAACTATTTGATGTTTCCCTTCTCCCAACACACCTGAATCGAGGTTACTGTCAAACTCTACAGATGCAACTAAAACTTGCAAGACACGGTCTTTTGACATAGACATTCCTCCAGGTTTGCTCTGTATCCAGCATAGCCGCAACATGATGCTGCCACCTCCATGTTTCATGATGTGTCAGGTTGTTGTGTGCAGTTCTGGTTTTCTGCAACACATAGCATTTTGCACAAAGACCATAAAGTGACATTTTGTTCTCATCTGATTAGAGCGCCGTTTTATCTGTGTCCCCCACTCCAGTGTTTCTTAACCCTGGTCCTCAAGGCCCACTGTCCTCCTTTTTTTTTGATGCATCTCTGCTCCCCCACAGCTGAAATTATGCATTAACTCCTGCATGACATCAAGTGCTGCAGAAGCATGTTAATCACCCAGTTATTCAGATCAGGAGTGTGTGGCAGAAAAGAAACGCCTAAAACATGCAGGACAGTTGGCCCAGAGGAACAGGGTTAGGAAACCCTGCTCTACACGACAAGCTGGACAACGTATGGGTTTCTCTTCGACTCTCTTCTGTACAGATCACGTTTTTAAAGTACACAACTAATAGTTGTCCGGTTGAAAGATTCTTCAACCTGAGCTGTGGATCTCTGCAGCGTCTCCAAGTGCATTTTTATTTAGACAAGGCAATTCTATTTGTATAGCACACTTTAAACATGATTAGGGGGATAAAATAAAAATAGCAGTAAAACACAGACAAAGGATATAAAGTGAAAACAGCAATAAAGCAAGAAGCACACACAAAACACATGATAGATGAAGACATTACTCAAAGGCAGCTCTGAACAAATGAGTTTTTAGTTGTGATTTAAAAGAACTGTGTTTCAGCAACTTTGCAGTTTTCTGGAAGTTTGTTCCAGATTAGAGGAGCATAGAAACTGAAAGCTGCTTCTCCATGTTTGGTTCTGATTCTAGGGATGCTGAGTAAACTGGAATTAGAGGACCTGAGTGGTCTGGTGGGGGGTTGGTATAGTAACAGCAGATCTTCAACATACTTTGGTGCTAAGCCATTCAATGATTTATAATCTAGTAAAAGTATTTATAAGTCTATTCTCTGAGCTACAGGGAGCCAGTGTAAGGACTTTAGAACTGGGGTGATGTGCTCTACTTTCCTGGTTCTAGTGAGGAACACGAGCAGCAGCGTTCTGGATCAGCTGCAGCTGTCTGATTGACTTTTTAGGCAGACCTGTGAAGACGCTGTTGCAGTAATCAATCCGACTAAAGATAAACGCATGGATGAGTTTTTCTAGGTCTTGTTGCGACATCAGTCCTTTAATCCTAGAAATGTTCTTCAGGTAATAGAACGCTGACCTTGTTATTGCCTTTATGTGACCCTGGAGGTTCAGGTCTGAGTCCATTACTACACCTAGATTTCGGGCCTGATCAGTAGTTTCTAGCTGTATTAATTGAGTTTCTAGCTGTATTAATTGATGCTGTGTGCTGACTGTTGATCGTTCCTCTTTGGGTCCAATAGTAATTACTTCTGTTTTTTTTCTGGTCAGCTGGAGAAAGTTATGGCACATCCATCCATTTATTTGCTCGGTGCGTTTAGTTAGGGTTTGGATGGGTTCAAAATTTAGGGGTATCAGACTAAAGGGGACTTGATACAAATGCACACCACACGTCACATGGAAGAACACGGTGGTGGCAGCATCTTGCTGTACGGACAGGAATGCTGGTCAGAGTTCAAAGTGGTGTGAACTATTTTGCAAGCTACTTGATATCCCAATGAAGATGACAAAAAACTTCTAATGGTTCATATCTAAACGTTACGAATTTCAGACTTGTTTGGATGTGTGTAGCTGTTTTGCATGAATGCAGCTTTGATTCTTTTCCTAATTTAACCTCCAGACTTACAGAGTTTCTGATCTGTCTCTGCTAATAAAAAGCTGACTGATGGGAATGAAAGCTGAAATTCAAAGAAAGGTGTGAAGAAAAAAAGCGATGCTCCTTCCCGAACATCCACGCGTCTGCGGCTCCACTCAGGCAGACGCTGTCAGAAACTTCGCCTGTGATCTCTCCTCTATCGCCGCGCCGCGTCTACATTCGGGTGTCAGTCTGTATGAGCAAAGTGGACCCCCGCAGAGCTGCAGCACTTACACCGTTCATCACGTAACGACTCCAGTCTGACAGTTTATTTACATACAGCCCCGCCGCCTCGCGCCGTTTTCACCAGCAACAAAAAAAACAAGGAAACGGGAAGGGAATTTATTTTTATCTGCATCTTTTATATTTCAAATCATGTTCAGTTACGTATATGCCAGTAATTTAGCAGATCTGATGGTGGGGGGCGGCTGAACCATAAACTCCTTGCAGAAGCATCCACAGCTGCATGTGTTTTTGAGTTTTTTTGTAATGCAGTGGAACTGCTGCTTTGCTGTTTTTTTGTTAGTTTTTTTAGCCCATTCTGCTAATTCTGGCCTTGTTGCTCAGGAGATAATTAGCGCCGGCTCTGCACCTCTTCTCCCTCCCGGTAACATCCCCCGTATCGCTGTCTGCGGCGGAGATGGCCCACGGCCGATCCTCCGGCTCACGTTTGGTGGGGAATGACAAGACCCCCTTTTCTCCCTGCGAGGTCTGCCAAAGAAGAATCCGATCCATAATTGCTGTCCAATTATATTTGCTTCAAGCTGTACCGCCACGACTAATTGCTTCATGAATAATTTCAGTTCGAGCCGCGACGCTGCACTCCGAGCACTGCGTGACACAGACGAGAGATGGCCGCTAGAAGTGACCCCTAATTCCTACATTTTGAAAGCCGTCAGGTCTTTTCAGGAGCATTCCTCAACTATGCCAAGGTTTTTTTTCAATTTTTATTTAAGGTCTAAAAGGATTTATGTTTGTTTATTTTTGGTTTACTTCAGTAATTTTTTCCTTTCTTGGTTCATTTCGCTGTGTTTCTCCGACCTTTATCACATCAGTGTGTGAAGGCCGTCAAATGTCCAAAACACATTTTAAAAATGCAGGCCTTTTTTTCCTTCCTCCAGCAGTGAATAGGTTGCTTTCCAAGGAAAGGCCACCTTATTCATGTTAAATAAAGAAATTGACTGAATATTCATAAAAAACAACACCACACAAGACCGTGAAATGAATAAACAGAAAAAAATCTGTTATTCTCCATGGAAATCCAGCCAACTTTTAATTAATTCTCAAACTTCAAATCGTAACTGTTGCCGCTTCTGGATTAGATCAGCTTTGTTTTGTCTCGTATATAGATGGAAATTGGAGCTACTGAGTGAAGGGTGCAATTAAAATTACGAAAACTTGGAAAAATCTGGAACTCCTAAAACTATGATTGGGTTTTCTGTAGGAGTTGAAGGTACAGTAAAAGCCAGATATTTACTTACTTTTAAGTCTTCTTACCTGACATTGATTTAACTGATTTATTTCAGTTATATTTACAAATATTATTTCTACGGTGGAACCCTAGTATTCAATATTAAATCCCACCCCCTGACCACTTTTTTAACTTTATGCACAGAGTTCATATAACTAACAAATGGACAACCGTACTCAACGCCTCTCGCTATCCGGGAGCTACAGGCTACATGAAGCGCATCTGTGACAGATGGCTGCAGCTTAAAGGTTTCATTCACTCGTCTTTTCAGTAAATGCGCTGTGGTTTAAATGAACACTTTGTGTTTTTTCTGTGAAAAAAAAAAAATGCTGTTCTGGGACCTCATTTATCAATCGTACTTATGCACAGATTTGTACGTATTTCTTGTGTAGGAACAATTGTACGCATAGTGTGGTATTTACCATCTTGTGCGTAGTAATGTTCCTAAATAGAAGAACAGCTCTGACCATGCGTACGCACAGCTTCTAGTGGTAGAACGGGGGAACTGCAACACTGAAACAGTTTTGCTTTGACTGAATATTTATCTCATCACTTTATCACCTCCGCCAAGGAGCTCATGTTGGCGTCTGTCTATTAGCAAAATAACTAAAAAAATTATGGATGGATTTGGATTTGGTGTTGACCATTCTTTATCACATCAAGCGCTTCAGTTTAAAAAGATGTTGTTAAACTTATAAATAAAAGGTCTGCAAACTCTACTGTGGAAACTGGATGTTCCTGCTAATTGGTGAAGCATGTCTCCATACGTACTGATGCCAAAGCAGCGTCTCCAATAACGCATGGCCACACGCATGTCAAATGTGGCGATCTGTGCATCTCCTGGTAGAAGATTCAATTCAATTCAAATTCAAAATTAGTTTATTAATCCCAAAGGGAAATTAAATGTTGTTGTAACTCATTATGCAAGTTCCTTCAAAGATTTGTTGTAGATGCTGATGGCTGTGGGTAGGGATGATCTCCTGTAGCAGTCTGCAGATCTGAAGAAGCCTCTGACTGAAGACGCTCTGTAGTTGTATGACAGTCTGATGTAGAGGATGCTCTGGCGTCGTCTTTTTAACTGATCAGGGTTTTGTGGCTGTAGTTGAGGTATAATTTGAGCTTGTGTGATGTTAATCAGCTGCTGCCAGTTGTAAACCACCTTGTTGCCATGGTTATGCATCATAACAAATGTCCAAAAATAAAAAGTATCAGCAAAAATCCTTCCACCTGCACAGCATTCAAAACCAGAGAGAACAGTTGTCCACAAAAACAATGTTTCTACCAGAAATGTAAGAATTAAAGTAAAAAAAAAAAATGAACCAAAGTAACAGAGGTACTCCAACATGCTGCCACCTTGAGCGGCGCAATTCTGGAATTTGATCTGCCCCAGCTGTGTGCTGAGAGACGTTTTATTGTATTCAGTTTGATATCCAACCATTTTTTTCCCTTCATTTCCAACAGGAACTTCTCCACTTTCCCCGACCACATTCACTTCCTCTGTCACTTTCTCCCAGCCACCGTTCTTTTTTTATTTATTGGTTACCCCCGAGCTGATAAAACCGAACAGCAAGGTTCGGGACAAATTTAACTGATTTTATTTGCTCACATAAGTTAAGTATTTTCACAGAAGTGAATAACGGCAAATGAAATGATTCTTTGCCAGATTTTTTATGTCTGTAGTAGGAATTATTTTTGGGAAGAATGCAAGGATTTAATGCACGTGTCATAGGATGTGGTGTGACCAAATATGGTTAACTGAGGGCGTTTTTGTATGCAAATGACTATGAACAGGTATGAGCACCTATAGGTACGCACATCTGGGATTTATCAACAGATGATTGCGGACGAACACGCGTACAGCTCTTATACAAACGTTCTCTGGCCATGTACACAAGTAGCCGGGGTTTTTTATAACGAATATTCTCACCACCTCGTTTAAAAAAAAAAAATCTCTGTCCACATCTAACCGCATTAGTGCGTTGTTAGGCACATTCGTAGACATGCCAAACCTGTAGGGGGCAGTAGTTCCCCCGTATCCTATCCACTCAGAGTAACTTTCAGTGTTCTAACTTCTACATAGATACATGCAGTAATTGAGCTTGTAAACACAAGCAAGCAAAAGCGCTTGGACAATAGATGGTGCCAACACAGCTCTAAAGGCGTAAATGCTGTTTCTGAGTGTGAACACAGGTGATGTAGGAGCCTAAAACCCCGGTTATTTCTGTCCACACTCAAACTCTTAAAGGAGGGGTGGCATGTAAAATCCACCTTTTAAAGCTTTTCATCACCTTCTTATGCCATTCCCTCCTTAGAAACATGCCATAAATGTTTCTTAGGTTAATTTATGTATGTTTGAGTAATATCTATAAACTCTCGCGGCCGCCATGTTGAGCACTGAACGCCAGGGTCTTCCTAGGAACGCGCTTCGGTTCATCCAATATTTCACTTTCAGGATCAAATGCATATGCTTGTGCCATGTCCTTGCAGGCCGTAGTAAACCGAAAGATATGCCTGTCTTCCAAAATGTCCGCGGCACCGATGCTACAGTACTGTAATGCTTCGTCCCCATGCGACTGGAAAATGTTGTGATGACGTTGACGACAGCGTGTTGAAGGGGGCGTGTCCGAGACTCTTAAAGAGACATGCAGGTAATTTCAAGCTGTTCAGTGCGGACATGCTGTGAGTGCAAAATTTCAAATAGGTAGTATAAATCATTTATTGAACTTACAGATCTATTTCAGGTAAAATTAGTGGTGTACTGGACCTCAGAATTTCTCTTTCTGCATAAGAAGAACCTGCCACCCTCCCTTTTAAAACGGAGAAAACGCAAATCTTCACTTGGGCCGGTGTTTTTATAAAGATTGGTTTTCGGTGCCGTAAATCTGCGTTTTCCTGTGGATGACGGCCCAAACCGTAGAAAAATATCTTCGTTTTGTGAAATACCCGGCTACGTGTGGACAAGGCATAAATGTAATTAGTAGGATAGAATATAGGACAGTTTCTACAAACTTTTGATAAATGATGGCCCTGGTTCTCTATGTCACCGAATAACACAGGCTCGACCCTGTTTTGCCACGTTGCTAACAGTTAGCTTCCACCAGCCGAGATGCGGTCTAATCTCTCTGGCCCCTACTTTCCCACGGGCAGGCTTGGCCAGGATACCCTTCTTCGTAGATAACAAAGCTTTTTCTGACACTCTCGTATTTGCTTTATTGTGGCTAATGCTGGCAAAGGGGGTGGGACAACAGTACGACGTGCAGCATACATGTCCTACTCAGAGTTGAAGGATCGCATTTCACAGAAAGCGTGTTTTAAACGGTGTCTCAGTGAATGAGACCTTTTAGCCACTGATGCAGAAGGATCAGTGCTTGCTGGGAATTTCTCCTGCTGAAGAATCAGAAAAAGCTGACATTCAGAGAGTCCTGCTGAATTCTGATCACTTCAATTTGAGTAATATTCAACAGAAATGTGGCAACAGAGCGCGGATTCTGCCTCTATAAGTGGGAGCGCAGTTCAGCACTCTCCATGCCGAGCGTTCAGGCTACAGCAGGTGAAATGTTCATTATTAATACATATAGGTTATTAATGTGTGCTGGCACAGTGTGGATTCTCTGTTCAGGTTGTTCGGATTGAATATTAATTAAATTGAATGCCAATCAAATACTACTGAATATGTAATATTATAATTTTAAAGATTCCCTTTGGATAAAGTAGTATACTTGAAGTTCATTTGATCAAATATACTTCCTCAAACTAAACTGGAACATTTTCAAGTTCATTGAAATGAACTTCAGAGATACTTTAAGTATACATGAGTAAACTAAAATGTGAACTATATCAGCTTTGCACTTTTTACCCTAGAAAGAGGAGTTGAAGGAAGAAAATGTTGGAATTTGTCTTGAAGCGCCACCAGCAAAGTAAGATAAGTAAGTTATTTGTTCAAAGGCAGCATAAGAGTCGAATTGCTTTTAACCAATCAAAAGCTAAACGTTTGCATATCACGAATATTGAGTTAGGTAAATAATCCCGACATTTCCCCCCACCCACTCCTACAACAAACTCCTGAAACAGGAGCGAGAGAGCATTTAATCCACAGAAAACGACTCACTCGACATTCATTTAAGCTATAGACCACAGCGAATTTATATAAAAACAAAAAAACAAAACAAAAAACGAATGAGATCTTTAAATGTTAGAGCCGCAGGGATATTTTTGCTGGTCTGGTTGGACGGAATATCCAAACATGATCGGGGAAGGTAAATCAGATCTTTCCCACCTTATTAATTACCAGACTGTCAGCTCTAACGAGCCTTCACAGCCTGTCCTTTCTGTACACACACACACACGGTTTGTCCTCAGTCAGTCATCAGAACAGGTCAGGAGCCACACACACGACCGGGGCCCTGGCTTTGTTTAATTGGGTGCTTAACAAGGCCCGGGGACTGTGTCACTGTGGCACCCAGGATGGCCCCGGGGCCGCATGGCATCGCCGCTCGTCCCCACCGGGGTCCGCCCCCCCTCCTCCAGCAGCACTAATTAAAACACGCGCCGCTCCCTCGTCTCATGCGCGGCGGCACCGGGGTTAATGACGTCCACTCGTCAAGCCTCCCGGTGAGAGATTCTCCTCCTCGCTGCACAACTCTTGCACCGTGGCTAGCTTCCCCTCCACTTTGTTGAAACTTTTCGGCTTTTCATATGTGAGGGTCAGGAAGGGCTGTCAGTGTTTGCTCAAAGCCGAGCGTGTCAGGGCTGTCAGCGAGGGCTTCGATTCCACAGCTGTCCTGTCCAAATGTGAATTTCCCTCCTCGTCCTCTTGTCAATCCCTCTCACACTCCAGCAATTGGCTTTTTGATTATTTCATCTCTCTGTTGCAGAGCCCCTCTTAATAAATAATGGTCGGCTGATTGATTTCTCCCCTCGCTCACTCCCTTCACTCTCCTTTTGATGCCAGACATGATCTCACTTTTTTTTTTCTAATTCTTCTTCTTGTTTCCCATTTCTGTCGTCCAAAAGCACGCCATGATGCTCCCGGTTCTCACCCATCACATCCGATACCACCAGTGCCTGATGCACCTGGACAAGCTCATCGGCTACGTCTTCAAGGACCGCTGCCTCCTGCAGGTGAGCCGCAACTCTTTCACAGTCCCCCGCCTGCATTATTTAAAGGCTGCCATATCTGATAACTAACACGATGAATAAGGTTGGTAAATCCTCGTAAGGGGATAGGGAAGTATAGGGGGTGAACAAGAAGAAAAAACAAAAGTTGGAGCTTGTTATGAGGAATCCATTGAGGCAGCGTTCCCCTCATTACTGCAGCCGATCCACCTCTGCAGCGATTGTTCAGGAGGAAACCAGTGCTCGGGAAGTCAGCTGGGTGAACACACACAGACACCCTGTGACTGGCCTGAGTTTGTTTCCCAGCTCCCTTGACTAGCAGTGACAGTAGTCAGGAGGACAACAACAAGCCCTCCTCCGTAATGCCAGCTCTCTTCCCCCCTCCGCCTCACCTCTCCACGGCTGCCTGCAAGCAGTATTGAAGAGCTGTCATAAGCTGATGCATTGGAAGTCAATGTGTTGTAGCTGGTACATAGTCAGAAACCGGGGGGGGGGGAGGTGAGGGGGGTGACGGGTGCTACGGGACTCGCTGGAGGCTCTCCGTGCTCTCAGCGATTGGCTTCTTTGTCGTTTGGATAACGACGACCTGTCTCTCGCGAGTGCTGAAAAAGGAAACATGGCCCTACTTATAAATAAATCCCTCCCTCTTTTGGATTTTATTCTGTTTTATATTTAAAAGAAAAAAAACAAAACAAAAAAACAAAAAACTATCATTTTGACACAGCAACTCACGTCCGGGCCTCTCTGAGGTATGACCTGCCACTTCCTATCACAATCCCATCCGCCGAGGTGTTAATACCAGCTCACAGTTGTTTGGTTTTGTTTGGGTGTTTGTGTGTGTTGGCTTGTAAGAAATTCACCCGCTGCTGGGGACTGAAATGACTCGAGCAGGGAGCCGTCATCGTGGCCGGGCGCACAGCAGCGTGCTCTCCAACACACAATCCGTTACACACCGTCGGAGCCAGCCTAGTCAGAGTTATTATTATTATTATTAGGTTATGAGACAATATCCCAAATATTGAGCCTCGTCTGAACATGGAGGTGAGGATGGAGCAACTGCAGACCCTCAAAAGACGTGGACGTCAACCTAGTCTGACAACAAGGAGAGCATGAATCCGAGCAGCAGCCAAGGGGCCAATGCTTGCTCTGGAGGAGCTGCAGAGATCCACAGCTCATGTCGAAGATCTGTTGGCCGGACAAGCATTTCTTGTTCACTCCACAAGTCTGGCCTTTACGGAAAGAAATCCTGTCAGCAACGAAGGACAAAGTAAGATGCATTACTGTGAGGTGTAGAACCCCCTTACTACACTTATCTCCAAATACGTCATTTCTACCGTAAACAACGGTGTTGGCAGCGTCATGCCGTGGGAATGATTCTCTTTAGCTGAGACGGGGAATCTGGTGAAGGTTGATGGGAAGATGCATAAATCTAAGCACGGGAAGAAAACCTTGCAACTAAAGTCTTGAGTTTGGAGTGGAGGTTCCAGGAGCACGACAATTGGCTGTATTGATGTTAAAATGGCCCAGTCAAAGTTCAGACCTGACCTCAGGTTAATTCAATTCTATTCAGAATTCAATTCAAAAATACTTTATTTATCCTAAAGGGAAATTCAGTGTTGTCATAACTCGTATCCTCAAAGTGTCTTGTTACAGCAAAATTTCAAGGTTATGTGAGTTAATTGATTAATTACATATTAGTTAAGGCATCTAGGGAATACGGCATAATAAGAGATTGTTAGAGTCTGGGAGGAAGCCTTTCACCTAGTCTGATCTAACTGCAGTGAGGAGTGTTTTGGTTCACCTTGCGACGAAGACATAGCATTGTGGAGACTGAAGGCAGAAGCTGCTTGCGGAGAAGGCAAAGATGATCGGGGGGGGAGAGAGTTCGAGCGTTGGCCCAGATGGGCTCATGTACAAAACTGGCCGTAATAAAATGTAAGAAAATCCAGACTTCCTTATGTAAGGAAGAAGATATTGGCTTTCCATGACACATTGGCGCCCAACGTGGGGCAAAAACGAAATCTTTCCCAAAGTGATCGCTGTTTGAGGAGAGCTGTGGAGAATAAAAGGTTAATAGACAATAAAGGAAAACTCAATGCTTAAATTAGTTTCATCTGCTTCTCCTGTACCTACTGGAAAAAAAATAGATCAAAGTCAAAGGTTAAGAACGTAACTTGAAAAGTTCCCATTAATCATTGTGGGATCCCAGTTACCAGTTGCTGCTGGAACCTCTGAGACGTCAATCCAATAATCTAACAATTCCACTACCTTTTTTTTTATTAAAAAAAAGTGGAAGAATCTCCTGTAGCAGTCTGTCTTGCAGTGCATCTTAAGAGGCCTCTGAATGAAGACTGTAGCTGTATAAGCCTCGTGACTGTCATGACATGCTAACAGCTAAATTTTCAAGCAGCCGAGACGATATTACAAAGTAACGTGTCCTGGATGATATTTGCTTTTGCCGCTCCCTGTCTGGTCGTGTGGTTAGAAGGATGTTGGAGTAGGGGATATAATCCTTGCCCGTTGTGATGGATGGAATTGATGGTTTGAACTTCCTCCTTTTCTCTCTGCTCTTTGGCCCGGCTCCTCATACTGGAAGCCTCCTTTTCAACTCGTCTGGGGTTTGGGGTCGTAGTTGAGGTATGATTTGAGCTTTTTAAATGCTAATCAGCTGCTCCCAGTTGTAAAAACGATACAATACGCATCACAGCAAATCTCTAAAAGTAAAAACAAAAAACAATGTAGGAGCAAAGCTCCTTCCTGGTGCAGAGAATCTAGAACCAGAGGAAAAAATTGCCCAAACATGCAACGCCTCGACTTGAAGTCTTTAAAACTTTATTTATATACCACCTTTCAAGATATGAAATTATAAAGAGCCAACGATGCTTAAAAACACGAGACATTCAGAAAAAGGCTGATTGATTCCAGTCTGGAGGCCACTGAACAGAACGTTGTCTCTGATCACAAGGACTCCAGGGACATTTGGGTGCAGAAGCCCTCTGAAATAGTCTGCTTTACGAAGAACTCTCCAAGTCGATAAAATCACCCTAAGTTGAACTCTAAAATAAACGTAAAGCCAGTATAGTTGTGTCAAGGTTGGTTGCAAGATTTCCACAGCTCAGCACTGACTCAAAATTTAGAGAGACCGATTAATGCTTGATTTTGGACTGTAGGAAGAAGCCGGAGTACCCTGTTGAGTACGCTTCCTCTGGATACTGAGGGAATGTTTTCCCAGGGTGTGCTGCTGATGCTGGTGAAAGAAAACGGAGAATCCTCACTGCTGGTTCAATCCCGAGTTCCCGGAACGAAGCAGAGGGGAACGAATGTGGCAGAATATGTGGAAAAGAGGAGGGGAAAGAAAAAGCAGAATATGGGGATTTATTCCCAGGATATGGAGGTGGTTTCACAAGACGGTTTCAGGAAAAATAATTAATATTTATCTAGCACCATAGATTTCCATGCAGTGAAAACAGACCCAGATAGAGTCAGGCACGGCGGCGGCGCTCGCTTTCTGACGAGTCAGGTTTCACATCCTCCGTCACTTCTCATTTAGCTTCACTCTGATGGCCCGGCCGCGTTTTAATGAGACGGATGTTTTTCAGTGACAGTCTACTCATTAAACATGAGGGAATCTAGTACCACTCTTTGATTGCATTACAAATGAATTGTGCTTTGATACAAGGGCGTGTGCTTGAAATTAATCTGCCTTCGATGGTCTGTGACTTGCGGTTTGGAAACCTTTCAAGCAGCTGTCAAATTCCTCCTGAAATCCTTGTAAAATATGAAAATATTACCTTAGACTCAGCCTTTCAGTCACCAGAAGCCCAACAGGTGGCTGTTCTGATAAATAGGTGAATCTAACTGCTTACTCTCCTTTAACATCAAGCTGAATTTAAGCATTACTGGTACCAGAGAAAAATAATCTAAAGTCCAAATCTAGCTACATGTAGCACCCAATCAGCCGTAGAGTGCAAGTGGGAGAGATCACCATTTATGAGAGGACATTCAGGTACAGTGATTTAAATGTTTTGTTCTCAAATATGTAAGGGTGTGCCAATTCACCATAAATCGATTAATTGTGATGTGAAACGTGCAAAAGTGTTGAAAAATCTATTATTTTTCATTATAATTAAATGAGAAAAACATAAAAGTTCCAGCCCGCCGCACGGACATTTTTAAAAGACGGACCGGCAAAACTGTTTCAGCCATGCAGCGCGAAATTACTAAGTACAGCAAATACTTTGCACTTTTAAGTCACGTTTTCGTTATTGGAACTTCGGGGTAATCTTACCAGACCTTCCTGATATGCTCATGTCTCTGCTTCATCGGACCGGGCCGACAGAGCCGTTTTTGGGGCCATTTCAGAAACCAATGGGGGGGTATATACTCGGGAATGGCCCGGTAGAGACGCTCAGCGGGAGCTGTGGTTACGTCGCGCTGATTCAATTCAATTCAGTTTATTTATATAGCGCCAATTCACAACAGATGTCATCTCAAGGCACTTAACAAGAAGTCATTTCAATACATTTATACAAACATTCCAATCAGTTAAAAAGTTTCCTATTTAAGGAATCCCAGCAGATTGCGTCAGTCATTGGCGTGAGGTTGGGCCCCGTTGATGCAGACTTTCCAACCACAGCAATCCTTCAGCAATCCCTCATACTGAGCAAGCATGTAGCGACGGTGGAGAGGAAAATTGATTGATTGTAATTCAGAGGGAAATGAGCAGACGTCGCCAAACAACCGGCTTTGTAAAAATGAGAAGAGTTGCTGGCAAAGCTGTTTATAACGACAACAACAAGCCCTGCTTCTTCCATGTCGATCTCCGGTTATTTCTGCTGCTCTGTGCGCCTTTTTGCGCTGATCAGTGACGCTACTCGTTGCTGAAACTGTGTGATAATGCGGACGTCTTGAAAGGGCCGATTGTGTATGGAGACCCCGGAGACTGAGAGGGGCGGGCCAACAGATTACCCCGTTAGAAAAAGATCTGGTTAAATTACCCTGATGTTCCGATAGTGGGAACGCGCTTATAATTGTGAAAGAAGCGTCTTTGTTGTTGTGTATCATGTTAGCAGCAACATGTTCCACTTTTGTCGGTTCTGTCCGGGGCGTCCTCCCCGAGCTGCAGCTCATGTTTACCAGACGTCAGCCCAAGTGTAGCTTGAAGTATGAAACAGGAAGGAAATGTCCTTCATTCCATCCCGGTGGCGACTGTGTGGAGGAGAGCAGCGTACTCATAGCTGGTAATTAGTTTCTGTGTATGACAGGTGGAAAACATCCCATTGGTCAAACTGACGCAAAAACTATCAAAACTCTGCAAAGTTCAGAGTTCTGTATTAAATTGAAAGCAAAAAAAAAAAAAACTGAAAGACTGAAGCACATCCTATTCGTTGTTGGGTTCAATTTTCTTTAGTTTTGATTAAAAACAAAACAATAAATAAAGACCCTCCTGGATTTCCAGTTTTTGTTTTCAAGTGTAAATCAAGGAGATGATGTTATATAATCACTGTAATGCGTCGGCTTTCTGTGAGATTGTTTAGCTGTTTGGGAAATCAGTACACCTGATGAAGAAGTAAGTGGAGGATAACACAATGATCCTGGAGTGAAATCTGCAGCTTCCCGGCTGCAGAGCAGCAACGCCTCTTTGAAGCCCCTCTTCCGAGAGCCTCCCCGTTAAACATTTAACGTTTAAAGCAGGGGAGGGCTGAAGAGGCACGCATTCATCCCCCGAGTCCCTCACTTCCACCAAACCATGGTAATCCCACCCAACCCCCGTTGCTCCGTCGCCGTTTTCTTCACTTTTGACCCATGCTGACAGAATGAAGAGGCATCGCAGAGGTTTCTCAATTATTTAAATGTGCCTGCGCTCTGATGCTGCACGCTTTTTGTTTGCAAACCCCAATGCGTGCGCTCTGTGTACCGGGGTATTTTGTTTGTTTTCTTGATCCGTTTGCTTGACATGTGGTGGAAACGTCCCTCTGTTTGAAGCAGGGGCTGCCCTCAACAGCTTCGAACAGGAACGTCTTGATAAACTGAAAAGAAAGTTGTGTATAGATTCATCACATGTATAGCGAAACATTTCCTTTATTTGTTGTGTTTTTGATGACTGTGGCGTACAGATAATGAAAATTCAGAGTCTCAAAAAAATTTGAAAATTACATAACTTCAATAAAAGAGGGACAAATTATGCAAATGTCACTTTTTCTCATCCTTTTGTGTTGCCGTTTGGGTCTCTACTGCCTCTATAAACACTCCAAACATGAATAACAACAATCCATCCATTTCGTTGCAAATCTTTGCTCTCAGAAATGTTGTGTTTCTACGAGCCGTTTTGAAAAAGTGCCTCATTGCGGCGTCACAATGAGGCATGAGTTTACATGTGACCGCTCCTGACCTGTCAAATCTCGCCCAGAAATTACAATTCCACGCAATTATCATGCAATAAGATGGGTGGGCGTGGTCTGTAGCCGCAAATTTGCATTAAAGTGACAGAGTGCCCCTAAAAAGGCTCATTCGGAAAAAGGACTGAAATTGTGAAGAATTGAGCAAGAGAGATCGCCATGTGTGAGTGATTTTGTGCAAAGAACCTAATTAACATGCTTTGTACAGACCGTAGACCTATTTTAAATTATTTTTAAATAGAGCCATAATATGTTCCCTTTAAACAGAAATGTCAGGTACATCTTTGTTGTCCTTCATTTTTGACGGACGGGCTCGGAAAATCCCGTCATGGTCTATTTTCACTAGAGATTTCCGATATTTGCCAACAGTCATTAGCGGCCGATATTGGCATTTAAATGTAATATCATTTTCACTTTTTTAATAACATGAATTTTAAACCTTGCTTTCATACCGTGTAGATAGGATTCCTATGTCCCGCGGGCGGGAAGTTGCATACTTCCAGGACAAATCTGCCTTTTTTTCTGGACACCCCTTCTATATACATGTACGTATTTGGAAAGCTAACAGTCTTGTGATTTGTGATTTCAAAGATATATGCCAATGAAGGACAGAATCATGTGAGTAGACGCAGCAAGATTAGTCAATTTAAAAAAATAAATAAATTAGGCTACCTATTTAAGTTAATTTCCATTATGTCTTATTATTCTTTGGTATTTAGGTTCAGGTTTTTAATAATCACAAAGCATTGAACAATCTCATTACCTCAATCACTATGTAGTTTATATTAGAGATTTTTCAGGTTCAACAGCAGACAAAAACCAGAAGAGGGTCCTGGCCACATAAATATTAGGTTATTGTATATTGTTTGCATGTGTGTCAAGTTGTACAAGATTGTGTTGTAAAAGTAAGGATATATTTCATTCATAATTTTAGTTTTTTGCACTAAAAAGGATCGAGAATCGCATTGCAATCGCAATCTTTGTCAGAAAAACTGCAATTAGCCTAGGTTTTTTGTCAAAATCGTGCACTCCTACTGCACATAAGTGCTTAATAAAAACATACTGGGAAAAAGAAAAAGAAAACAAATATGAAGTTATGACATAAGACTGACTTAATGTGGTTGGAGCTACTCAATAAAAGTTTTCTAATTTGATCGAACCCATTGGCGGACGTTGAAACGTGTTTTTTGATTTTTCTGAAATCAGCCCCGTACACACATTCACCTCATACTGTGAGCGGTTTGCTGCTTAAAGGTGAAAAATTACTCAAGGTTGGATCTAAACGGCCTTCCTCGAAACGATCATTAGCAAATTCACTCAAGACAACTTTAAATCCACCAAAGAATCATTTCAAAGACGTATTCTTAAAACCCACTCTGTGAAAATAGTCTCAAAAGTTAGATTAACTTTTCTTCTTTTTTCAATTGGGACCTTTAAATAGTTTTTTTTAATGAATCTTGAAGGACTCCAAAACGTCATTGAAAAAACTGAAAATCTTATTTGCCTAAACCTTGAAAAGTGGCTCCTAATAGTATCATTATAGTTATGGATATTGGGATAGCTGCAGCGTGTTGTGTGCTCTGCTGAGAAGGTGATTGGCTGCGGACTCCCATCTCTGCAGGACCTGTACACCTCCAGGACACTTGGGCGTGCAGGTCGGATCACAGCCGACCCTTCTCACCCTGGACACAGACTGTTTGACCTGCTCCCCTCAGGCAGGAGGCTCCGGTCCATTCGGACCAGAACCTCTCGCCATAAGAACAGTTTCTTCCCCTCTGCTGTTGGACTCATGAACAATAACCTGTCTGTTTGTCTGTTTGTTCTTGTATGTTTGCATAAAGTACCGCAGCAATTTCCTAATGTTGTTAACCTACCCAACATTTGGCAATAAAACCCTTTCTGATTCTGTTTCTGATCTCAATCACATCCTAAAACTGGTTTTTCGATTTGATAAGACAGGCCAACATTATACTTGATGCTTTTTTTTTTTTTTTTTGCACTAATGGCCTCTATTTGTAGTTGGACTGTAGGTAGGGCAGAGAGAGACTGGGACCAGGAATGGAGCGTGGGACGGCTCTTTAGAGGACTTTAGCCTCAGCATATGCTGCACCTGATCTACCGATGATCCACACGACACCCCAGGGCCCTCATTTATCAAACGTTCATAGAATTTATCTTATAATTTATTTTATCCTACGAATTAAATTTAGAATGTTCGTATTAAACAGTCAAAATCCAGATTTATCAAATATGCAGTGGCCAGTCCTACGCGTGTTCCTCAACAATCATCTGTTAAATCCCACATGTGCGTACCTGTAGGTGCTCGTACCTGTTCAGTCATTTGCATACAGAAACGCCCTCAATTAACCATATTTGGTCACATCACATCCTCTGACACATGCATTAAATCCTTGCGTTCTTCCCGAAAATAATGGCCAAGAGAGCAAAGAAAAAGGAATTTCAGTGACACCTAAATCGAGGTGAAACAAAAGTCATGAACAGACTTTTTGAAAATGTATTTTAATTATAGTTTTAACCCTCTGTTTTCAGCGGTATCTCTGCTACATGAAGTTATATTCCTGCTGCAGACAAAAAAACAGTGTGGCAGAGAATCATTTAATGTGCTGTTATTTACTTCTGTGGAAATGCTTAACCTATCTGAACAAATCACATCAGTTAGATTTGTCCCAAACGTTGCTGTGTGGTTCTATCAGTTCAGAGGTAAGCAATAAAAAAAGAAAAGTGGCTGGGAGAAAGTGACAGAGGCAGTGAATGCGGTCGGGGAAAGTGGAGAGGTTCCTGTTTGGAAATGAAGGGAAAAAATGGGTGGATGTCAAACTGAATACGATAAAACGTCCCTTAACACACAGCTGGGCCAGATCTTCTACCAGGAGGTGCACAGATCACCACATTTGATACGCGTGTGGCCATGCGTTATTGGAGACACTGTTTTGGCTGGCATCAGTACGCATGAAGACAGCGACAGCCTGATTCACCGATAAGCAGGACCATCCAGTTTCCACAGCACAGTTTGCAAACCTTTTATCTATAAGTTTAACAACATCCTTTTAAGCTGAACTGATGTGACGAGTAAAAAATGGACCTCGCACAATCCCCCCACCCCCAATTGCAATTCACAGGATCTTCAAGCATGATCACCCTCAGAATTTAATTATTTGTTCCTTGGCACATTTCTAAAATCAGCCCATAACCCTTTGAGTTATTTTGCTAAAAGGCATTGGTCAGAGCTGTTATATTTAGGAAAATTTCTACGCACAAGATGGTAAATACCACACTATGCGTAAAATTGTTCCTACGCACGAAATACGCACAGATCTGTGCATATGTACGGTTGAGAAATGAGGTCCCTGGAGTGGCTTGAACTACTTTCATTTAAAGCATTGCAAAATGGCAGTCGAACAAAGCGCTCTGATATTTTTTGGATCTGCTTTGATTGGTTTTCGCCCAAAAAAAAGTGATCCGTTCAATCAGCGTGAAGAAGGTAAGACGGACGTTAACTGCTCACAATGTATTCAAAGAACACAACTTTAGACATTTGGGGGTTAGTTGTTGAGTTAATTCAACAGTAAAAAGGAATTGGTTGGCAATCCTGAGATAAACCTCTTAATTGGGTCTTATCGAGCACCAGTGAGAATTAACTGAAGCAATGGGCTTGCTTTGGCTGCTGGATGTTTGGTTGAGAATCAACATGGACTGACATCGCAGAAACTCTGATCTTATGTCTTTCAGATCTAAAGATGGTAATAGTTGGACAAAGCAAAGTCGAGGCCGGTTTGCTTCTGCGGCATATAAAATATTTTTGCTAAATATTGAGTAGCGTTTGCCAAGTTTTCCTGCCTGTTTCTGAGAACTGAGTTTTAATTCCTTGTTTTTGCCGCAGGCAGTCGAGCAGCTGCAGATCACCAGACTTAAATCACCGCCACTCCATGAGCGATCATTACGTGCTCAGGCATATTTCCCAGTATCAATCGGCTATAAAAATCAAACATTGTTGTTCGTGGCACGGTTTACACAACTGGTTTGTTTATCGAGCTCTGTACTCGAGGCTGTGCAGTAAGAAACCATCGACACGTCTGGCATCGCACAGTGGGAGAGCGGAGACTGAAAGACGTGGTTTTATGTGTGAAACTTTTAACACGGAGCTAGAAATTGGTAGATTTCGGCTCATCACGTCAGACTTGATTCACACAAAAAAAGGACAAACGATCGCTCTTGAATTTTGTCATTTCTGTTTAAATGTTACAACGCTGAAGGCCTCTTGAGTAACTATAAATATTGAAAGCTCTCTGTTAAGAGTTTTACATATATATCTCATTGGAGCCTGAAATTGATTTGAAGTTGGCTGAAAGGAGACAAGCATTTTGAAACGCAAGCCCAGGGGGGGGGGGGTGGGGGGGGGGAGTCTGAGTTTCTTCTATTTTCTGTTTTTTTTTTTTTTGGGATGAGATTAACATTCTCCTAATGTAAGATTGATAAAGCCTCGACATATCCTTCCGAGCCCTAACTTTCTCGCTTTTTCTTCCCCCTTCGGCGTGTTTGAGATATTCAGCTACGGCAGTCTTTCTAGGCACAGCAGTCCCCCCCCCCCTTCCCACTTCCTCCTCAAACAAAGCTGAAAATTGACTCGTGTGTTACCCTCAGGGATGTATTACCTGAAATTTCAGCGTTTTTACTGGCTTACGAAAATGTAAGCCATTACTTTTCAGACAAACAGCTTCCAATATTACAAAGAAGCAGCTCCCTCTCCTCATTTCCTTGGAACAGTTGCTGACCCATCATTGCTTGCTCACTTTGGTACAGTCGAAAAGTCCTGGTGTAAGCATTAAATCTTGTTAAAGAAAAGTACAAGTGAAAGACATACAGAACTGTGAAGTAGCTTCATGTTAGGCCTGGTATTGTCTTAGAAGTGCTTGCTTACAGATTGTTCTGTGAAGTGATGAACTAAGAGATTTTCTAAAGGTGGAAAGGGATTGCTCTGATGGCATTTGCTAACTTACTAAAACTTTTTTTAGTAGCCACAAATCGAAATGGTCTGTATTGAGATATTACAATATTGGTGTATTATTGCAAGATCACAAACTCCAGCTGGACATTGCCTGTCACTGAAATTTAGGGGCTATTGCAGATTTGTGTGGAACCGGTCTTCCCTACCATTCATAGCCCTCTTACTCAATTTTGTATCCCTAATGCAACAACCCAACAATTACAACGTCCAGGTTGAGATTTCTTGATACCATAATAAATTATACAGGCTCCTAGCTTGCCTTACAAACTTCAGAAAGTATGGAGTTGCATTGGTATTTTCCTAGACTGGGTTATCCACGTGAGAAATACAGTTAAGTCACATCCTGAAAGATTATGTTTTAAAGTAGATGTCGTAGGGTTGGATGATATTTCGAGTTTAAAAAAAATATTGTCGTATAAATCGATACAAATATACCAGCATGTCTTCTTGCCTACCCATCTATCTGTTGCGGTACTTTGCCTTGCTTCGCCTCCATTTCCTTGCTGAATGCATCTCACACTAACTGCACTCAGTCTGCAGGCAGCGACAGCATGTAGACAGACGAAGGCACGAGGAAAGGTATTGAAGATGCACTGGTCAGTAAAAATAAAACTACTGGAGATTGTTTGGATTCAAAGTGTCACGTATAAAACAGATTAATACGGTCTGTAGAAAATGTTGAAGATACCTGTTAACTCGAACGCTAAGAATCTTTACCACCATTTACAACAGCAAAACAAAGAACAGTGTGAAGTGTGTAAAACTTCGTTCTGCAGGCCAGAAAACAAGACTTTCCCAGGCTTCTGACCCGAAACCAGGGGCGGGCTGGCCATAGGGAGGATCGGTTTAACCACTGTCACGATCCTGCTGTGTGTCTGTTTGTGTTTGCGAGGTATCTTCCTTTACAAAAGATCTTTGTACGCGCGGCTGGTGCTGTTGCACCTGCAGCGGATTAGTACCTCTCGCTGTTGCGCTTGATTCTGCAAGGTTAGGAAATGTTCCATAATGTTTTTATGTCATATATTTTGATATTGTTTGCCAGCTGCTAACAGACGTCGGTGGTTCTCTTCTGCTTTGAAAAGAAAGGTCCAAATATAGGGTCGCTACGGTACCTGATAGTTTGAGATATTCATAAAATGAATAATTTTCTCATCCACGACCCACCCAAATTAAAGAAACTTCCGCCCCCCACCCGCAAAATTTAAATGACGTATTTCTTCCCCTGCTCTTATTTTAGCAGTTGCTACTGAAATGTAATTGGCTCAGCCACCCAATCAGTCGTCAATTTGTTGCTTCCCTTTTACAAAAAGTAAAAAAGAGAAGGTAAAGGAGAAAGAGGAGCGGACATTGTTTAAAGAAAGGAGGTACATGAAAAGGCAAGGTTCTGCACAGGGTAAAACTGAGCCAGGGAAACACCTAGATGAAAATGTGCGTTTTGATTTTTATGCACTTCCAGTCTACAAAGATTTAGATAAGTTTTTTTTCTCACCTTCCTCAACAACTAAATTTTATTTTGCTCATATAATTTAACACACACATATATTAGATCTTATATTTTATGTTGTCACACAACTGATTAAAAGTATTTTTATTAAAATTATGGTTCCGCTTGCATCCTTTTGAGCGATCACATAAAAAGGCCTCTCAGAACCAAACTCTCGGGCTGAATTTCAACACCAGCTCAATCGCTGCTCAAAACAGCAACTGACCCAAAAAGTACTTTTTAATAGCAAAGCTATAACTGTTTTGGCTCGGAAGAGTAGAACATAATTTTATTCAGGAAAGTAATATTAGTAATGTATGCCAGTACTTTATTTTTGACACTGTTTCTAATGTACATCTACAGCTGTATGTCAATAGAAGTGCCTGTGTGACAATTGAGACATGTAGCTTAGATTCTTAATTGCTTTTTTGTCTATACATTTTGGGAAGAAAAAAAAATATCTAGATCTTTATAAATCGAGATTCGGATTTCAGCTGAAAAATATTGATATAAAACTTTTGGTCCATGACGTCCAGCCCAAAGAGGTAGTAATTTCACCAGTGTGCTTCTTCTAACTGGAAGAAAAAACATTTGGGAGGGGCCAACCCAGGTTCCCGACCGCCTCGTTTTCCCCTGAGCGGTACGGCATGGGTCGTTGCGATTCGGTACTCTTATTTCATGGTCCGGCGTGTTCAGGGCAGCGTTTACACCTTTAGTTGGACTCCCACATAAAACCCAAACGTCTTAAGTGGAGTCATACTATTGACACGCTGTTGTGTTGTGTGACAACAGTAGCTCCACCCATATTGTACTGTACCGTTGTCCGATCAGCCTACAACTGAAGGGGGCCCAGAAATGGTACAGTATAGGTCGGCTATATTAGCCCTTTTTACAATCGAAATATTCAAAATAGTGTATCGTGCTGTACCCCTCAGTGGTAATGATGCAAACTTGACTCTGGTAGACAATCTCTGGAGCTAAATTAGGGTTATAGCAATGTGGCATTCTAGTCTCAAAGACTTGGAGCTCATCACCTCAGATATTTAGTCAAATAATGCAACAAAAAAAAGGTGCTCAGCATTTATATCAAAGGTTTAATTGCTTTACTGCCAAATTAAGATTTATCCATTGACAGTTGAAAATGGTTTAAATAATTTCCAGTACCTTTAAAAAAAAAAAAGAAATAATTGTAAATCCTGTATATTTTCTTTTCTCATAAAAGAAAAAGGTGTTATTTCCTGTCAGAGAAAAAAAGTTCTTGGTTGAATGAAAACAATTTTACATCTAAATCTGCCCGAGGTATGAATAATTTTGGGCCTAACTGTATTTAAAATTCTTCAGTCTAACAACGTTTTTACGCTGTTCTTTGAATAAAAATGCACAGAGTGTCATAAAATGGATGTTTATTGACTGAAGAATCACTTTCAAACACTAGATGTTGGATGATAGATTGTCTGATAAGTTAATAAGACTGTTTTTACCATTTTTTTGGGATGTATCCTATAATCTGTCAGTCGATTCGTTGGCCCATCCGTTAGTCTGTCTATTCCTGTGTCTATCCAGTTGTTCTTTTCTCCATCTCCATCCATTTGTAAGTCTGTTCATCCTTAGTCAGTTGTTATACGTTCGATATTTAAACCCTGACTGTTGAAGTATCTTAGTCCACCATAACCTGCTGCATTTATGCTTTGTAAGAGGACTTAAAACTTAGTGAGGTATGAAAATTTGAGTCTGGAGAAGTGCAGAGTTTTTTTTAAATAAAAAATATATATTGTCCCTGTTTATATGACTGTTGGATGGAAGATAGAAAGCAACACATCACAGGGAAATTCTTTAATTGTCAACGAAAAGTGGTCAGATCAGGAGATCTTCGTTTGAACTGATTTTCATGACCTCAAATGATTTTACAAACCTTCTTAAAAATGTGTACCTATCCCTAGTATGTTTTTAAAAAAGGAGAATTTCCAGCATTGAGCCTTGCGGGACCCCTGGCCTTCCAGTTCCATATTTTCATCTTGAAACTATTCCCGCTGAGATCTTTTAAATGACTTGTGTCAAGATAGTGGAGATTAAGGAGATAGACCACCTGACTAATTAAAATAATTAAATGAAAACAAAGGCCTCTTTTTAATGCAATCCCATCAAATTTGACTACACCTTGTATATTTTAAATGGTTATATACTGCTAATGGATATGTTATACTGCTTACTCCTATTTGCTGGTTGTGGCAGTTTCAAATATTGATGCTTTAGAGATTTAGAAGAAATACACTTTATGTGAACCAGTTTGAAAGCTGCCCTTGTGTTCTGATTTATAATTATTTGTCTTATTGGAAGGACAAATCGAAAGATGACCTCAGATTTGCTGTCTTGGAGCTGTAACTGTAATGCATTTGCAGTTTATAGAATTGGCAAACAGCCTTTAGCTTTCTCCAGCATTTGGCCATCTGTGATAAAGAATTTAGAAAGGCTCTCAGATGGAGCAAGCTAGAGATATATTTCCTTCGATTTTGTCGAAGGAAGAAGCGAGTCAAGCAAATGAAGTACAAGACTTTTTTTTTTTTTTTCATCCTCCCACCCATATACCCAACCATCCTTACAAAAAAAGTCCCATCTTGATCACATATCAGCACTCGCCAAATTAAAATTCCCATCCATCCTTAACATAAAGCCAATCCCAGGACAGAAGCAATCTCATACCAGCATCTCATAAAAAAGGCCTATCCATCCCAACAACCCTCTCTAAAACCAACTCCTTTGGTTGGTCATGTCTATCCAACCAAAAAAACTGTCTATTCAACAGGAAACCAATGTTATCCACCCACCCAGCCAAAAACGAGCCCCATTCACCCACTAGTGTTGTAGTCAAGTCACCACCTCTCGAGTCCAAGTCATACTTGAGTCATTTGTGTTCGAATCCAAGTCACATAGGATTAGTCCAAGTCAAGTCGCTAGGTTCTACAGCCAAAGTCTCAGTCCAAGTCCCAAAAAGAATCTTCCAGTCCAAGTCAAGTCATTATCACTGCAAAAAAGGTTTTTCAAGAAAGCAAAAAAGCCTTGTTTCTGGTAATGTTTTCTTATTTCTTGTCTAAAGAGAAAAAATGTTCTTAACAAGCAAGTTTTGCACTAGAAAATTAAGCTTATTCTAAGATTTCTTTGCCAGTTTTAAGAATTCTAGCCAAGCAACTTTTGCTCACCCCATTGGCAGTTTTGTTTTTGCTCAAAACAAGAAAATTTGACCCTTTTTAAGAATATTTGGCTTATTTCAAGCAGTGCTGTTTTTGCAGTGAACTGAGAGCAAGTCAAAAATAAGACATCAGGGTTTAGACTTTAAGACTGGAATAATGTCAGCCTTATTGTACCTTATTTAAAGAAAACTGTATTCAATGCCCCCACGCTATCACCATACTAACACAGTAGCAAGTGAAAAATAATAAAACATGCTTTAAATAAATTTGAAAACGATAAATAATCACCATGTCACCTGTCCACTTAAAAAAGTTTTGGGAAGTTATTTTGTCCAGTAATCTGACCTAATATGACTAGTTAACATTAGCATCGGCTACATGCTAATTCCAACAAAAGCAATTTATCATGTTCGATTGCAAGTCCGATTCCAAGTGCAAGTCATTGGCAAGCAGGTCGAATCAAGTCACATACTATAATCTGGCTGACATTGTCACCTCCAGGTTTACTGTATAGCATTTATTACGTTTCACCCTAATCACAGTAAACAGCGAGTTTTGTAGAGTAAATCACTTTTAGGTGTGTTTTGGGGCACTGCGTCGTGTCCTTGCGGCGGCGGCTTGTCGTAATGTAGTCCCAAGTGTAAATCGGCTCCTGTAATTCCTTCGTGTTACTTATCATTTTCATTTGCAATCTATATGATTATTGATGTTACCAGGAACAACATTGAGTAAATTTTATTACTTTTGCACACAAATGCTAGCCATTACCATTCACTTTCATTGTTTATGCTGGGCTAAAGCAAACAGACTGCTGCCAGATTAGGAGAATGACTGGGCTGGTTGAAAAATGCTTTTTCTCACTTAAAGAAAGAGGATCTGAGTAAGAAACTGTTGGAATTTGTCTTGGAACATCACTGGCAAAGTAATTTAAGTTATTTGTTTTTTTCCACAGAATACGTTCAAACTAGAAACCACAGCAGATTTATTGGAGAAAAATACTTTTAAAACCTTTGCAGATCCAGAGGCTGATGATGTTGCTACAGTAGTTCATACAAAAGGTACGGTGGCCGGGAAGTGTTTCGTTACACATTTACAAGTGTAACGAAACACTTTTACAAGTTTAACTAAACACTTTTACAAGTTTAACGAAATACATTTACAAGTTTAACGAAACACTTTTACAAGTTTAACGAAACACATTTACAAGTTTAACAAAACACTTTTACAAGTTTAACGAAATACATTTACAAGTTTAACGAAACACATTTACAAGTTTAACGAAATACATTTACAAGTTTAACGAAACACTTTTACAAGTTTAACGAAACACTTTTACAAGTTTAACGAAACACTTTTACAAGTTTAACGAAACACTTTTACAAGTTTAACGAAACGCACTTAAAATCTTACCGAAGCACTTTTACAAGTGTAAAAAAAACAAAAAAAAAAACTTTTACAAGCTTAACAAAACACTTTTGCAAAGACATGACCTGGAAGTGATACTGCAGGGATGAGGTTAGGGTCGGGACAAGACCAAAGTGGTAACAGTAATGGAATCGATCCTGCCAGCAGCTCAATCTGCAGAGATGTTTTGCCTGTTTTGTGGAATCTATTTTCAAGTTAAAGGGACATTTTGTGGTGATTGTGGACATAGTTTGGACTTTCTCGCTGATGCAGAAGGAGAAATGTTTTTATTTGAAGAGTAGTTCTTTTTTTTTTAAAGTAGTTTGTTTGATGAGAGAACTACCACAAAACGAGCAAAACATCTCCATAGGTTGAGCTGGTGACAAGATTGATTCTGCGTTATCTTCTTCTTCTTCTTCTGCTTTAATGGCGGTTGGCAACTGATTCCGTTCCCCGCAGGATCACTTCTGGGTCATGTCTTTGTAGAAGTGTTTCGGGAAACTTGTAAAAGTGTTTTGTTAAACTTGTAAAAGTGTTTCAGGTTAATGTAATTTAGTTTTGCATTTCCCGGCCACCGTATAAAGGAGCCCAGACCAAGTATTGAGTCTCTAGAGTACGTTGACATACGTTTCAGGTTGCTAGTGTTTCTGTTTTAAAATGTGTCCCTTAATATTGGTCTTATGTAAGTATCGAATTTTGGGTTTTAATTTTACCAGAAATTTATGCTTGACAAATATCAAACTAAACTTTTCAACTTCAAATTCTTATTTACACACAAAGTGAGTACGGAGATGTGACAGCTGAGCTGAGGTGAGCTCTTTTCATTCTGTTTTGGTTGTGAAGAAATGAGGAAATTATCAGCGCGGAGCTCCGTGTGTTTGAACTGTGTTTGGGTCAATGTTCAAAAGTGCCTGAAATGACCAGCTCTCCCTGTATACAGGAAATAAACTCCAGTTAGTTTTACACTCCAGGCTCTGAGAAATATTCTGACTTTCAGGAAAGAAGACACTAAATAAATATTTTTCTGCTAACGCTCCTTTTCAGCTGGCCATGACTCATCCCAGCCACCACCTCAACTTTGGCATGAATCCTGATCACGCTCGCAACTCTCTGTCCAACTGTGGCATCCGCCAACCCAAATACGGCGACAGGAAGGTTCACCACATGTATATGAGGAAGAAAGGTGGGCATTACTGCATTAATTTGTTTGAACCAGATATTTCTTTACACTTATGTCTGATTTTAGGTCTGTTAGAATGACCAAAATTATCTATATTTGCTAAGTGCCAGAATAAATGTATTTTTATTAAAGTTCAGAAGTTTACAGCTTGTAAAGTGTATCTCCATGCATTTGAAAGGGTCATTCCACCCCTGTTGCCATCTTCCCCGAAAGTTAGATAAGTGTGAAAAAGCATTTTGTAACCAGCTAAGTCATTCTCCTAATCTGGCAGCAGTTTGTTTGCTTTATTTTAACGTAAAACGATTTTGAACGTTTTTGAATCGCCATCGATTTGGCACCTTTCCACATTGCAGTAAATCGATTTAATAGGGAATCGGCACACCACTAGTGGGACGCTTTTGGAGGGATACTGGAAACATTTGACCAAAGTCATCCAGTCCAAAGGCAACGCTACCAAATGCTGAGATGTACGTAGGGCTGGGCGATATGGCTTAAAAATAAAATCTACGATTTGTGTGATGCCAAATTCGATTTCCGATTTTTTATCTTTTTTTTATTTTTATTTTTTTCTCCCTTTCTATTCATGAACAGAAATTTAAAATGACAGAAAATATTTTAAAAACTTGCTTTTATTTTATTCATCCTTTCTGGGAGTTCACCAGAATTCAAAGTCCAAATAAATGCAAGGTGTAAAACATGAAGGTTGACCTTCATATCCCTTTGGACTACTGAAACCCTTGGAGTGCATTGGTGAATAATTTTTTTTTTTTTTTCAGATTTTCTCGATTTATCCAAAAATTAAATCTTCATGAACAGAAAATTCGATTAATTGATTAAATCGATGTACAGAAACTGTACAGAATCGATGTACAGAAACTGCTGAATATCAAATAGGTTTTCCTTAAAGACTTAAAGCAAATTTAATGTGGTTCAGCAAGGGACAAAAAATATCTTTTTTTTTTCTTTCTTATAGTGTCTGTAAATCTGACTTTTATCTTTGTCCCTTTTTTTTCCTTGTGTTTGTGATTAAAAATTCCCACCGGCCGGATCGTTTCCATTCCAGGAATCAACACATTGATTAACATCATGTCCCGTCTGGGGCAGGACGACCCCTCTCCATCCAGGTAGGCAGCCTGCTGGCTCATATCTGCTCGCACCATCACTGACCACAGGCGCAATCAGAGGGGCGATTTGGTGTGATTAATACACCCGGCAGGCCCGCTGACAAGAAAATTAACTCTAGCTGCGGGACGGAGGCGTATCTAAGGGGAGAAATGAAATGAGCTAATTTTAAGGGAGACAGTCGCTTGTGACCGAATGAATCCGGTTAGCGGCCTTGCGTCTTCCCCTCGACTGTCTTCCCATCTCTTTTTTTTTTTTTTTATTGTTTTTCTCTCCACCTCCAGGATCAATCACAACGAGAGACTGGAGTTCCTGGGCGATGCCGTTGTCGAGTTCCTCACCAGGTGAGACGGCGCTGCCACGTCTTTGATAGACGCGAGCCCTAACTGAAGCTGTCGGCCTTTCTTCTCCCTCTTTCCCTTTTCCGCACCTCCTCACTGGATTTCCATCGTCTTTCTCGTTGTCTGCATTCCTCCCTGTCTGTCACGGGCATGCTTTCCTACATACTTTCGCCTCATTAAGACGCTGATTCACTTATAATTGGAACTGGGATGTTACTCATCCCCCACCTTACTTGGAAGAGCCAGAAATTGTTTGTGACAACTTTCAATTAAGCTGCCTTGAATTGCTGACTGTGTTATTGAGTCCCAGGTGAGTGCCGGCGTTGCTGCCCAGCCCCTTCCCCAACCACACTGTGAATAAATAAATATATGTATACTTAGAGCTGGTATTAATCTCACACACTCCCGGTCTACTTGCTGTACCAACACCAACTCCTTTGAGATGGAAAAACTGCTGCAAAACAAAACCTTTCCAGTATCCCCCCCAAAAAAGGGGCAAATTCTTAACTTAATCACTAAAACATCCAGTTCTGCACTAAAGCTTTGAGTCTGTTCTTTTCCTTTTTTTTTCTTCAAAGCAACCAGACTATCTTATCGTTTGAAGTGGTCTTTATTATCAGTTCTTCAAACTTTCTTCAAACTTTCTCTTTTGACTTTGTCGTCTTTCACATATCTTCCAGTCCAGAACCGGGTGGCTTTTGCTCTGGGTTAAACAACCTCCCTATTTTGTGCCCAGCAACTTCCCTCTCTCACCTATAAATGTACCGTTTCACACTGATATACCTTACTGTTGCTTATTGGTTTATTTCCATTGATAGGTAGGATGCTTTATGATGATAAATGCTTAAATCTCACAAGGTAGAAGTGCAGCTCATTGAATACTCTAAAAATGCATGTAAACAAACAAACACAGCACTCTGTTTTGTTGTTCTCTACACCTCCTGGTGTTCAACATCACCAAAAGACCATATTAGATAAACTGGCCTTGCAATATAAAGAATCTAGCGCCCAAAAGCTGCACTGACTACTAAGTATATCGAGTATAGAGCACCGTTCTGGTGAAATGATCTGGGGCTGATAATTGGCTGACCAATCACAGACTCTCTGTTGCATTTGATGGATAGTTAAATTATCGGGCTCTAATCCGTGCGTCTTTCCGTGAGTGACGGAGAGCCCTTGCATCGACTGATGATGGCGCTGCGTGTCCCCGCACCTCCGCAGACGGAGAAGCATAAACTAGGCTTTAGATGCCAGAGGCCCGAATGAGATGAAACAAAAATCGGTTGACCTTATGGCCTGATTAACAAGATAGATTTAATATATCACCATAATATTTGGTGTTTTTTGCAGCAGCATTAAAAGTGACACGAAAAAATAAATTTCTCACTGGACTCAGAGTCTTACAAACACAAATGCTCACACAGTTATTGCATTTGGTCATATTTTCAAATTACAGCTCCCATGGATCAAGCACGGGAACATACAGTAGAAAAATCTGTCCTCACACTGATTGTTTACACGGTATCTACTAACCATAAGGACCCGTCTTGCTTTAGTGAAGAACCATTCATTAATAGTCTTAAACACTAAGCAGTACAGGTTCATTAGGGGTCTTCAACTGCCGTCCTCAACAGCTAATGTCCTCCAACTGGTTAATGCATCCCTGCTCCAACACATCTGAATCCAACCTACTGATTTTTCTCCTCAGCTTGTCGTCAAGGTCTTCAGCATCCTGTCATTCATTTGATTCAGATGTGTTGCAACAAGGAAACATCTCAAGGTTGCAGGACAGTACGTCTGAAGGGGAGAACAGGAGAACCCCTTAATCGATACTCACCCATTTCAATTAAAAACAAAAGACGTCTTTGCAATCAGAAGAAGCGATTGGAACGATGATTAAAAGTGCAACAATCTGCAGCGATCACTCCATATTAGGTAAGCCCTCCTTGGCTAACAAAACAAGCTAACATTGCTAACCAACGCTGCAACTGCAAGAGAAACTGGAGCTATGTGAACAGCCAGTGTCACACCATTTGCGCCTTCATCTGCAGTGTTGATAAACAAATAATCCTTCTATTGTTTAGAAGAAATGGTCAGCTTTACATTCAGAAAAGGTTAACCAGTTAGTTTGCCTTAGCAAGTGGCTACAAAATGAATAGGTTAAAAGGGCCGCGTGTAAATGTGGAAGTGGAGTTAAAAACAAGAGTTCCTTTGGGATCTCCTGTATTTCCTTAAAAAAAAAAGAGCAATGGCATCCGGTTTTCTTTTATTTACACCGTAAATGTTAGCTTTTCTGTCATATTTAGAAAGGTTTTTTAATCTTGATTAATTAGATTTAAATGTTTAATTGTTTGACAGCCCTGGTAAAGCTAGATTTTGACTGGATTTTCTAGTTACTCCGTCGGCCAAAATGAAATGGAAAAAATGAAAAAAAAGTCTATCACGACCTCTGGCGTGAATATATACAGCCTTCAGCGGAGTCGGCCAAAGTGCAAAGAAAAGCTGGAGGACCACTGATCCGCACCACTTTAGAAAATTAAAGCAAATCAGGTAGCTTGGAAGGGAAGTATAAAGACACAAGGCTTGGTATTAATCTTTCACACCGTGTATCGCCAACCTGTACTGACTCCAAAACGTTTCAGATGAATCAGCTGCTGCTTCAAAAGCAGGTTTTTATTCATCCCCTCCTGGAACAACAGAGAAAAGGTTTTTATCCAACAAATACAGCTTCTATCACATACACACACACACAAAAAGTATAATTTGTAACCCGCGTTGGCAACACTTAAGCATCAGTGAGGGCTGAGGATTAAAGTCTAATAGGAGCTCATTCTGGCACACAGACTCCTTCTGCTCCCTACGCAGTAAGAACAGAGTTACAAGGAGGTCAGTTAGCCTCTGTTTCTCAGGATATCTCTGGGCATGTTTTGGCTCCTTAGCCGCTTCCTCCCCTCTCCTACCCTCCTCGGCCTCCCATCTTTGATTGTTAGTGTCTGACGAGACATGCTTGGCCTGCGCTCTGGCCCTCTGAATTATTTATCAGCCCCCTTGTCCAGTTAAATGGCTACAGCAGATCCAGCCAGCTGCCTCGTGCACGGTGCCCTTGGAGGGCCCGCGAGCGCGCCTCTGCTGTCCAGCCAAAAGAGCATTTTGCACACGCGAATAGCCCCAAATGCAGGGAGGGAGTCTGTGCCGAGCAGAGGGGACCTACAAGATCGACAGATGATGTAAAAAAATAAATAAATACAAGTGCAATCCTCTGAAAAATACCCCTGAAAGTCATTCGTGTTCAGGTGAGATTTTGAATTAGTCCTAATTATGAAAGATGAATGTTCTCAGCAGCAAACTTTTTTCATTATTTTCAGATAAATAAATAAAAAAAACATATTTTTTGGCGTATTTTTGAGCCTTAAAGTTGAGAAGTGGGTAATATTTAACACTTTACCCAGACTGAACCAGATTTATTTAAAAATGTTCCAATCTACTCAGCACAGCTGATACTTTCAGTGTCTCCGAGGTAATTATTTTCAATTACTCCAAGTGTTTATTCCAGGTTTTCTACCGTCTCCTAACAAAGGGAGCTCATGTGGGGTTTGAAAAAACAAAAAAACAAACAAAAAACAAGAGCGGGATGCCACCTGCTTGCCTCTCTTAGCGCTGATTGGAAATGACTGAAAGAAATGGCCTGTTTTAACCCAAATGAAATCAAATGACACGCAGCGGTTACGGAGACACTGGAGCGTAATGAAAATGGAACCTGCTTGCCGGAGAACCCAGCTGTGGATCCGCTGAAGCGTCCTCGGCCATCTCTTGGACCCGACGCGGGCCTGGAAGAGAGAGAGGCTGGAGATCTGTGTTGGAAACTTAATTAGGTTATCTTGGAGGAGTTGGTAAACGCAGCAGAGGTTTCATTCTTTTTTGTGTGTGTCCTGGAGAATTGTCGAGTTCAGACTTTAGGGTTATTAACCAACTGCTCTTAGTATGTCTAAACATCATCAGGAAAACGTTTTATAAAACTAAGGCTGCTTTCCATCATTAAAGGTGAACACAGTGGACTCACGGTATTTTCAGGGATTAGGGACCACAACCGGCTGCGAAAAACTGAAATCTTGAATACCTGAGACCCTCTCTAAAAGCACGTCTAGCTTACTATTTTAATAGTTCAAATACCAAATATATCTTAATATGCATTGGAAAAAAATATGCATTAAGCAAGGAGAAGATTAAGATGGCATAAATCATACGGAAACTCACTGGTGATGAATGGTAATTAAAGATGAGAATGTGGCGTACGTTTTTCCTATCTTCAACAAGTGCTACCTTCTTATAGAGCTCCATGACCTTCTTCTAGAGCTCCGTGACCTTCTTCTAGAGTATCATGACCTTCTTCTAAAGCGTCAAGACATACTTCTAGAGCGTCATGACCTTCTTCTAGAGCATCATGACGTTCTTCTAGAGCTCCATGACCTTCTTCTAGAGCTCCATGACCTTCTTCTAGAGCTCCGTTACCTTCTTCTAGAGTATCATGACCTTCTTCTAAAGCGTCAAGACATACTTCTAGAGCGTCATGACCTTCTTCTAGAGCTCCATGACCTTCTTCTAGAGCTCCGTTACCTTCTTCTAGAGTATCATGACCTTCTTCTAAAGCGTCAAGACCTTCTTCTAGAGCATCATGACGTTCTTCTAGAGCTCCGTGACCTTCTTCTAGAGCTCCGTGACCTTCTTCTAGAGCGTCATGATCTTCTTCTAAAGCATCATGACCTTCTTCTAGAGCGTCATGACCTTCTTCTAGAGCGTCATGACCTTCTTCTAGAGCGTCATGGCCTTCTTCTGGAGCGTCACGGCCTTCTTCTGGAGCGTCACGGCCTTCTTCTGGAGCGTCATGACCTTCTGAATCATTATGACCTTCTTCTAAAGCGCCATGACCTTCTTCTAGAGCGTCATGACCTTCTTCTAGAGCGTCATGACCTTCTTCTGGAGCGTCATGGCCTTCTTCTGGAGCGTCAAGGCCTTCTTCTGGAGCGTCACAGCCTTCTTCTGGAGCGTCATGACCTTCTGAATCATTATGACCTTCTTCTAAAGCGCCATGACCTTCTTCTGGAGCGTCATGACCTTCTGAATCGTTATGACCTTCTTCTGGAGCGTCATTCAATTCAGTTTATTTATATAGCGCCAATTCACAACAGATGCCATCTCAAGGCACTTAACAAGAAGTAATTTCAATACATTTATACAAACATTCCAATCAGTTAAAAAGTTTCCTATTTAAGGAATCCCAGCAGATTGCGTCAGTCATTGGCGTGAGGTTGGGCCCCGTTGATGCAGACTTTCCAACCACAGCAATCCTTCAGCAATCCCTCATACTGAGCAAGCATGTAGCGACGGTGGAGAGGAAAAACTCCCCTTTAACAGGAAGAAACCTCCAACAGAACCAGGCTCAGTAGGAGCGGCCATCTGCCACGACCGTCTGGGGGTTTGAGAAGACAGAGCAGAAACACAGAAGGAACAGAAGATCTGATATAAGAGAACTTTCTATGTTACAGAAAGTAAAAAGTTAATAACAGGACACAGTGGATGTTCAGCCACTGGGAGGATTATCCCAGTCGATGCCCCCCGTACAACAGGGCATTCAAGCCAAGCAGGATACCAGACCAGGAATATTTTCTATGGAGAGAAAAACACTGAGAGAAAACAAAGTTAACAGTCGAAATAGCAGAATGTACTGTAATACAACTGGAGAGTAGTCGGAGAAAAGGAAGTAGCAGAGTGAAGAAAATTGGTAAGTCTGTCCTCCAGCAGTCTAAGCATATAGCAGCATAACTACAGAGCTAGCTCAGGATGACCTAAGCCACTCTAACTATAAGCTTTATCAAAAAGGAAAGTTTTAAGCCTGGCCTTAAAAGTAAACAGAGTGTCTGCCTCACGGACTAAAGCTGGGAGCTAGTTCCACAGGAGAGGAGCCTGATAACTAAAAGATCTGCCTCCCATTCTACTTTTAGAAATCCTAGGAACTACAAGTAAACCTGCAGTCTGAGAGCGAAGTGCTCTGTTAGGAACATATGGACCAATTAGATCTCTGATGTATGATGGAGCTTGATTATTAAGGGCTTTGTATGTAAGAAGATGGATCTTAAATTCTGTTCTGGATTTAACAGGGAGCCAATGAAGGGAAGCTAAAACAGGAGAAATGTGATCTCTCTTTTTAATATTCATCAGAACTCTTGCTGCCGCATTTTGGATCAACTGAAGGCTTTTAATGGCATTTTGTGGACTACCTGATAGTAAAGAATTACAGTAGTCCAGCCTTGAGGTAACAAATGCATGGACTGGTTTCTCAGCATCACTCCTGGACAGGATGTTTCTAATTTTAGCAATATTCCGGAGGTGAAAGAAGGAAATCCTAGAAACCTGTTTAATATGGGATTTAAATGTCAAGTCTTGGTCAAAAATAACGCCGAGGTTCTTTGCGTTATTACTGGGGGCCAATTTAATGCCATCCAGATGAAGTGATTGACTAATCAGTTTCTTTTTTAGAGCTTCTGGTCCAAAGACGGCAACTTCTGTCTTGTCAGAATTTAAAAGCAAAAAGTTTAGATTCATCCATGTTTTTATGTCTTCCAGACATGCCTGTAATCTACCTAACTGACTGGGTTCATCAGGATTTATGGATAAATATAGTTGTCATGACCGTCTTCTAAAGCGTCACGACCTTCTTCTAAAGCGTCACGACCTTCTTCTAAAGCGTCACGACCTTCTTCTGGAGCGTTATGACTTTCTTCTAAAGTGTCATGACCTTCTGACCTTCTAAAGTGTCATGAACTTTTTTCAGAGCATCATGACTGTTTTCTGGAGCGTTATGACCTTCTGGAGTGTCATTACCCTCTTCTAAAGCATCATGACCTTCTGGTGTGTCATGACCTTCTGAACTTCTCCCAAAGCGTCATGACCTTCTGGAGCGCCATGAGCTCCTTCTGGAGCATCACGACCCTCTTCTAAAGCATCAAGACCTTCTTCTGGAGTGTCATGACCTTCTGAACTTCTCCCAAAGCGTCATGACCTTCTTCTGGAGCGCCATGAGCTCCTTCTGGAGCATCACGACCTTCTTCTAAAGCGTCACGACCTTCTTCTAAAGCGTCACGACCTTCTTCTAAAGCGTCACGACCTTCTTCTAAAGCATCATGACCTTCTTCTGGAGCGTCATGGCCTTCTTCTGGAGCGTCATGGCCTTCTGGAGTGTCATTACCCTCTTCTAAAGCATCATGACCTTCTTCTGGAGCGTCACGACCTTCTTCTAAAGCGTCACGACCTTCTTCTAAAGCGTCACGACCTTCTTCTAAAGCGTCACGACCTTCTTCTAAAGCGCCATGACCTTCTTCTGGAGGGTCATGGCCTTCTTCTGGAGCGTCATGACCTTCTGGAGTGTCATTACCCTCTTCTAAAACATCATGACCTACTTCTGGAGTGTCATGACCTTCTGAACTTTTCCCAAAGCGTCATGACCTTCTTCTGGAGCGCCACGACCTTCGTCTGGAGCGCCACGAGCTCCTTCTGGAGCATCACAACCTTCTTTTGAGGCGTCACGACCTTCTTCTAAAGCGTCATGACCTTCTTCTGGAGCGTCATGACCTTCTGGAGTGTCATTACCCTCTTCTAAAGCATCATGACCTTCTTCTGGAGCGTCATGACCTTTTGAACTTCTCTCAAAGCGTCATGACATTTTTTCAGAGTGTCATGACCTTTTTGTGGCGCTCAGGCTTTTAGCCAGAAGCCTTAGAAAGAAGCGGGACGTTAAGATGGCAGCTTGGGGCACAATTAAAAAAAATTATCCATGAGACAAGTTCTTAGGGGTACAGCCAATCAACTTTAAGGAAAATGAATGGCATTTTTGGATTGGCTGCTTTGCAAACATCAGCCAATAGCATGTCAAGTAGCATTGTGCCTTAGTATTTCAGATTCCCAAGCTGCATTTTCTTTGGAAAATTTTACATATGCTCTACAAAAAAATCCCTTAGTAGGCAAATTTTTTTTGAATCCTTGGAGCAATGTTCCACAGAAAAATCTACGATTGCTGAACCGCTGTTAGGTGAGGGTCCTCTGCGTATTGAAGCAAATTTTCTACTTTTCTCCATGCTTTTTAAATATTTTATTCATTTTCCAGTATTTAAAATGAGCACACACAAAAAAAATGCATAAAAGCTTGGGTCTTGATCAGAAATGCGTGCTGTGACTGCACACCACTATACAGCGTGCTGTAATTATAAAATCCACCAATTAACTGAAGCGTTTCCTTACGTACTTTGACTACTGTGGGATTTTTGGAAAACTCTGTACTTCAGCCCTACTTCACAGCAGAGACGGCAAAGAAAGTTTAAACCGGACATGGGAAAACCCTATGTAACTTAAAAATTGTTCTAACAGTTTAATTCATGATGCTTTTATTTATTTATCAACCATATAACTTTTTTTTTGTGAGAAATGATTTAACATATGTTAGACACATTTTTCATGTCTGCAGTTTCGTCTCTACATGAACATTTTATACATCAAAACACTGATTTTTGTCCACTTTCACCCAGTGTGTCTCTCGGTGCTAAAGATATTAAATTTATTTCCTTTAAATCACCCCAGAGTGCCTGGTGTGCACATTAAAACTTCTGTTCACCTCTGTTTAATTTCAGCTCTGGATTTCGCTTTCCAAACAACAATTACAGAGTCTGATTAGGCGGCCATCTCTCCTACATAAAACACTAGAAAACATGATGGAAAGCTACTTATGAAACTATAACCCTGAGGCTTTATTGCTTGTCCGCTTACAAGAGTGGCTTTGTTTCACATTGAGTCTTTGGTTCTTGTGTCGTTTAGCAGGTTGTTCTTTCTTATATTAATCTGTTATAAATGAAGTTAAAATTCCATTGTAGGGTTAGCAGGAAAGCTTAAAATACAAGCATACCTATGAGGGGAAATTAGGTGGAAGGAAAAAAGAAATGTGATGGATTACGATTCACAAGGAACGGCGCTCATTGGAGTTTTGAGAGGACTGTGAAGCAAAGCCCAGATTTGGAGTGCCATGTCATCTGCTGGTTCTGGTCCACAGTCGGAGCAGCTTTCCACAAAGACTTCTTAAAGAATTTCACGCATCCCTGACGAGTTAGCTAGCAGGACTTGGTACCGGTCCACACTGCCAAACATTAATGGCTGTGGTATCATGGAGCTCGACTGGCCCTCCCCTAAAACCCTTAAAGAAGCTTTGGACCATAAGTGCAGGGTGAGGGAGACCAGAGGAAGCACCACAGCAGAACCACAGGCAGGTCATGCAAAAGGAGCCAGTACTGAATGCATATACGATACAGTTCATGGACTCGTTTTACCATTAGAGCCACATTTCTGTGTCGAACATCCTGCTACCAATTGATCTGAGGAACTGAGCTTTGGGTCATTAAAAAAAATTAAAAAATAAATACATTTTTAAATAATTGTAATAAATAATTTTTGCTCTTCGATGATATTCACTGTATTCAACTTCACAGCTTTATTTAGGTTTCCATCCAGAGCGGCTCAGTAACAGGAATGTGCATTAAAAGTGAGTTTTCTCCGTCCGCAGCGTCCACCTCTATTACCTGTTCCCCAGTTTGGAGGAGGGCGGCCTGGCGACCTACAGGACGGCCATCGTTCAGAACCAGCACTTGGCCATGCTGGCGAAGGTAAACGTCTCTTTCTCTCTCTGCAGTGTGAAAGCGGTGAGAGGTCGGCGGGGCGCGTTATTGTCGTCCATCCTGATGTTATGACTTTGCTGCTTTCCGAGTGCGCACGGGGTGGGAAGAGAGTAATTTTGTCTTACTGCCGTATTTATTTATTTATTTTTGCCCCCTCAGGTTTGTAATTGGAGTTAAAAGGTTGTTGTTTTGGAGGCTGGTGCGACCGGGTCCCTGCAGACCCCCGGAGGTCTCCCTGAATAACTCTTCAGCTCCTGTTGTCGCCCCCCCCCCCCCATCCTGTTCTCTCGCTGGCAGCCCAGCCACGCTCTCGCTGGCACGGCTTGTAAAAAGACAAACACAACAAATAATCGTCCCGTGATGTGGAGAAACCAATTAAAAACTTCAATCTTTCATGTCGCTCCCCGCTGAATGGCGAAGATGCAGCCGCCCGAATCTGCATTAGTGCCGTGTAGCGGTTTGGGCTTGTTTCAATTTGCAGCTCGCGCTAAAGTGAGTGTGATACAGCGTTCGGCGCTGCCAAGTTGTTTACCAGGGCTCCTCTGAAAGCCGTCTGCTCAAGAACACTCGCAATTATCTCACAGAAAGTATCTGCAGCGA
This sequence comes from Valencia hispanica, assembly GCA_963556495.2. Lineage (NCBI taxonomy): Eukaryota > Metazoa > Chordata > Actinopteri > Cyprinodontiformes > Valenciidae > Valencia > Valencia hispanica. Next base: position 45,120,452 of record OY747716.1, on the reverse strand, counting down.
GCGCCGGCACAATCCGCCACTTCACTCGCAGGGCTTAAAAGTCAGAGCGGGTTCCCTCTGAGTTGGAGTATTTGTGAATTGTGGTCTAATTTGTGTGTGTGCAATCACGAGGAAGGGTTGATGGGGGGGGGGGTACCACCAACGGTTACCAGCCATAATTAAAAAGCACCCCGGCTGCTTTTTGTCTCTGCAACGCCGCCAGGAAAGTGGAGTTGGGCTACTCTTCTCTTGGCTGGGAGATGACTCACGGAAAGTTGACCAACACTCGTTCACATTACATACAATCTGGGCAGATCCCGAGTCCTTTCTGCTGCCGTTCTTCTGGATTCCCGTCTGAATTTAACAGCGCCGCCGGTGTCCGTGGGGATTATGGACCTCAACCGGCCACAAATACCTGAGAGCCCCCTCTAGAAAACGCTTATAGCTCCCTCTTTCAAAGGTCTCGTTTACTGAGAAACCTTTTAATACGTGTTCTTTGTGAAATACAATCGGTCGCTCTGAGCTTCATATGCACGCTGCACGTGAACATTTTCTTCCGGATAAGCCACAGACGGCAAAAACGAGCGAATAAGAAAAAGCCAGTCCCTTCTACGTCACAGGGGGAAATGAGTAACTATGGTCTTGCCTACCTTGGCTTGCGACTGCCCTTTTTTTTGCCGCTGGGAGAGAGCAGGGCATGTCTGTGCTAGTAGGAGTTAGCAACGAAGCTAACTGTTAGCAACTCCACAGCATGGCAGAACAGGGTGAGGCTTGGTTTATTTGGTAAATTGGGGTAACATTGTTACATATATTACCTCCAGGAGTTAACGATCCTCCCGCTTCTTCTTCTTCTGCTTCCTGTATCTCGCCGCCTTCCGTAACAGTTGAAAACTGCCTTCTCACGTGAATAATGAAATGCTTTACGAAACAATCTACGACTAGGCAACCTTTCAGTTTACCTTTTCGCACAACAAAGATGCTGCTTCGTTCTGCTGATTAAGAAGAGCCTAGATAGAGAGCCATACGAGTTGACTCCCAACTTTTCCGTTGAGAGATACGCTAAGAAATCAACGGTTGACGAGAATCAACCTTTTTTTTTCTTCCTTGACTGTCCTTCACCAGTGGTCAATCAGTTAAAAATTCAACTATAATGCATCTAGAAGTGGTACTCAGCCCTGTTAAATAACAGCCTTGGATTAGAGGGGGTTACTGAGTGCCGAAGAGCAAAAGTTTAATCCAGGTGAAGCACAGAAATGTAAGAAACTATAAAAAGCAACTGTATTTTCTACAATATGTCAGTCTGCTAGAGAGCGAGAGAGAGCAAGACATTTAGCAGGTTAAAGGAAGGCCAAGTGGAGCTTTTTTTATTGTATGTTTAGTAAAAAAAAAGATGTAAAAAAGTTATAATAAAAGTAAAAAAATCATTTTAAGTAAAAAAGAAATATATATATATATATATATATATATATATATATATATATATATATATATATATATATATATATATATATAAAAAGAAAATGATAAATAGAATAACAATAATTTTTTCTAGTTAAAGTAAAAAAGTTGTGGATTTGGAAATGTTGAAAAACAATGTAGAAAAACAGGAAATGAAAATTACTATGTTGACTTTTTTTTTCTCTTTATTTTTTCTTCAAAACATACCATGATCTGTACCTTGGGTCTAACTTGCTGGGATGATTCAGTTCATCCTAAATATTTTTCCACAATTATCTTTACTTCTGTTGAATGATAGGCCTTTATGTTGCATGAAAATGTTCTCTTAACACCTCCCAGGTTGAAGTCGTTGCTGAGGTCTTGCTGCCTTGGCATTGTTTTACCTACCAAAACGTACCAGTTAATCTATATGGAATTGGTCGAACTTTACAATCAGGTGTAGTTTTTGTTAAAAATGTGATGTACATTTGTTCCTCTGGGGTTGTATGTACCTAAATCTAAAGGTTTTTTAGGACCCCCTGCTTTTTGCTTGTTTTTTTGTTTTTTCATACAGGAATGTTCTTCAATCGTCCCTGTGACTGACTGCGTCGGCTGGCTCTCTTTATCTTGGCTCATTTAGACATGGTGTCAGTAGGAGGTTTACGGTCACTGTGTTAAAGTAACTGACCGCTACGAGAACCTTTCAGAGTAAATGAAGGTCACAACTGTTGGGTCTTGCATTTCACCCTGAGGTAATCTGTCCTGGAGCGATGGAACAGCTGGACAGCACATGAGCACATCTGTCAGTGCCATGAAGTCGAACCTTTTTCCAACAAGAGCAATCGACTGTTTCGATTTCCCTCAAGTCCATCCCCTCCCCCCCCCCAAAAGCTCATTTCCTACATGAAAATGTGCATTATTATTATTACTATTATTTCTTTCTCTGCCTTCATCCAAGCATCTGTGACTGAAGTGTCAGCGGGCAGCCTGCTAATATCAATGCGTCTGTCTTTTTCCAGAAGCTGGAGTTGGATCGCTTCATGCTCTACGCCCACGGACCAGACCTGTGCCGGGAGTCGGACCTTCGACACGCCATGGCCAACTGCTTCGAAGCGCTCATCGGTGAGGTTCTCCCGAGATAACAACGGTTGAGGTTATGGAAGCAGGAACACATTTTGAATAACCAAATGTTTAGATCCACTTCCATGACATTTTGAATAAACGCTTATTGCTTTCCAGTTGGGGAAAGTCTGCAGTTGCAGTTTACTAATCTGCAATCGTCGAACATTTTGACCCAAGACGACCAGCAGATGGTGCTGTAGGCTTTTAATTGGGACTTTTGACGGCAGCAAAGAAGCTGCTTTGATACCGTTGTGTGTCAAAATGGACATTAGACCTCGGCTTAATAAAAACAAGAGCAACGCTGGCATTAACAGGGGTGATGCTAATACATCACCAGTCTTAGAGAGGCAAGGGCAACCTTGAGTGATATTCTGGTCCACATTCCGTAACCAGTCGGTGGCGGTAATGCACCGATTTGTTGTTTGCCAGCCGCCAATAAACGCAGAGAAGAAGAAGTAGGGCGCTGCTGTTATTTTTAGGCATATATGAGCATGCTAACGGTAGTTAAGATGAAAACTTACTCACAAGGAAGGGAATTATCAAGGTTTTCAGTGGCAGATTGTTGGATTGTGGACACAAGTCTTGTTGTGGGCTAACTATTTCACTGGAGGACATTAACTGGACCGTTTTAGTTGAAGGCGGCTCTGTTCCGTCAGTGAAATGTGGCTTAGAACTGTGAGTTGGACATTGTTTTGCTCTCTGAGTGATTTGATAAAAGCGTTACCTAGGGAGTGGGCAATCTATCGATTATATCAGTATATAAAATTTTCTGCTTGTGAAGACTGAATTTTTGGAAAATCAAGAAAATTGAACATTACATCAATGTACCTCCTTGGATTTTTATTGTTCAAAGTGATGTTGGCGCGCCCAAGGCCTTCCATCTTGTTTTACAGACTTTGAATTCAGGTCAACTCCATGAAGAGATGAATGAAATAATTTTCTGTAATTTGTAATTTATTTTTAAGAATAGAAAGGGAAAAAACAAAAGATTTTCTTACTAATCCATATCGCCCAGCCATAACCTCATTGAATTTTTCCGAAACAGTTGACGTGTTCAACTTTTGAAAATGAATCGTTAAATCAAAGCAGCAGGGAATGTTAAATATTGACAAAAAATTGTGATTTGTTTCATATCAGGGGTCTCCAGCTCAGGTCCTCGAAAGCTACTTTCTAGAAGGTTTTAGATGCATCTCTGCAAATAATTAAATTAGCACTGCATCATGCCATCAAATTTGGCAAAGGCCTGCTAAAAGCCATTCATTTGATTCAGCTGTGTTGGAGCAGGGATGCGTCTAAACCTTGCAGGACAGTAGCTCTGGGGGACCAGGGTTGGAGTCCCCTATTTTATACTGTGGTATATATCGATATCAACTCATGAAAAATATCACCGTGATAGATTTTGTTTTTTCCCCATATCGTCCAGCTCGAACGTTTACTGTGTCTGCAGTTATGACTGTATCTTTGACTGGCATACCTCATTGGAATCACAAGAATCTCAGCTTTCCAATGACGTGTAATAAGTATATATGTACATAGAAAGGGTGTCGCAAAAAAAGGCAGATTTGACTCTTAAGAGTGTGACATACATTGTAGGGGTTAAATAAAAAGACTATAGCTCCCGGTCTGATCAGTCAGCAGGCCGTGTGAGTAGAACCGACCCGAACCGACTTCAGTGTAAGGCCCTGTCTACACAGAGATGAAACCAGGTGTAGCAGCAAGGCAATTTTATTTGTATAGCACACTTTCAAAAAAAGGTAATTCAAGGTGCTTTACATGAATTGGGGATAAAGTAGAAACAGCAATAAAGCATAAAACACATGCATATGACACGTAAAAGCATTACTCAAAGGCAGCTGTAAACAGATACGTTTTTAGCCGTGATTTAAAAGAACTCGGTGTTTCAGCAGCTTTACACTCGTCAGGAAGTTTGTTCCAGATTAGAGAAGCATAGTAAACTGAAAGCTGCTTCTCCATGTTTGGTTCTAATTCTAGGGATGTTGAGTAGACTGGAATTAGTGGACCTGAGTGTTCTGGTGGGGTTTGTATAGTAACAGCAGATCTTCAACATACTTTGGTGCTAAGCCATTCAATGATTTATAAACTAGTAAAAGTATTTAGAAGTCTATTCTCTGAGCTACAGGGAGCCAGTGTAAGGACTTTAGAACTGGGGTAATGTGGTCTACTTTCCTGGTTCTAGTGAGGAACACGAGCAGCAGTGTTCTGGATCAGCTGCAGCTGTCTGATTGACTTTTTAGGCAGACCTGTGAAGACGCTGTTGCAGTAATCAATTTGACTAAAGATAAACGCATGGATGAGTTTTTCTAGGTCTCCAGAGTGAAGTGATCTCACAACGCCAGCTCAGTTGTCACAGCGTCACCAGTGGACCCGACATATGTACTCCAGCATTTTAAGCCGTTTTTGTATGAATTCACGTGGACAAACATTTTAATTATTGTGGTACTGTTTTTACGGACTCTTGTTTTTTTTAAACTATGCCTGTTTTGTCTCCGTTTAGAGCAGGCATCGAAAAAAGAAAAAGAAAATGCATGTTTGAATTTGGCAACAAATTTAGATTCAAATAGCCTAAAACACCTGCTGCTGTGAGGTGATTTACGACTGTAAAACAAGACAAAGGAGTACTTCTGAACATCTCTGGTTAATCCTTAAAAACGTTTACTGAGCTTGACTCCTGAAAGAGGCCATGGGATATTGCACTGAGCAGGTGATAGTGATTAGCCAATAGCAGTTTGTGGAAAGTGTGGAAAAGTGGATCCAGTGTCATTTTTTGCTCTGGTGTGGCACCCAAAGCGCTGGGCGAGCGCAGTAAGAACGGAGGAGGGCGAGGCATGGCCAAAGTCCCTCACCCACGAGCAGGAGGGCGTCCAGGTGCAGAGTCCGGAGCCGATCCACCGAGCTGCCCACAGGCGGCGTCGTTCCACTCCACCCTCCCGCCGGCGCTCGTAAGCTTGAATCCTTCCAGGAACACCTCGGAATCTACATTAACCACTTTTCAGTGAAAAAGATCAGGCTGCACTGTAGGTATTTCTGCTGTGTTCTGATCAGCGCTGGGAGCTCCTCGATCTTATTGAGGAGGGAGCGGACATTTCCTACGATAACGGACGGCACACAAGGTTTGTACCTCCGTTTCCTCTCCTGGAGCCTTCGTGAAGCTCTGCTGCCTCTTCTGTTCCTCGTATCTCAGAGGGAAGGTCCGGCTTCTCTGCGTACAGACGTGTCGGTTCTCGCAGAGCTAGCAGCTGATCTCTGGTGTAAACAAGGAAGTCACGTCCGGAGCCCAAAATCTCCAACATGACAGAGTCACAATCTTCCAACGGGTTTCCCAGCGCATTCCCAAAAAATTGTAAAAACACAAAAGTACAAAAGTAAAAAATTACAAAAAAGTACCCTATGATGTGCAGGTTTTGTATAAAATCACACAAGCAATGCCAAAAATACGAAAGACTAAAAAAGAACAAAAAAGGAAGAGCTACAGTAACCAGCAGCTGCTCGTGCAGCGCCATAGCAACAGAATAATAATAATAATAATAATACATTATTATTATTATTATTCCATAGGAACAGAATAATAATAATAATAATGTATTTTTTTTATTATTATTATTCCATAGCAACACAATAATAAATAATAATACAACATGGTCGTAAATAGAATAAAAATTATTTACAACCTCTTTCTGCACATTTGCAAACTTCAACTTTTTGGGCAGATAGCTTCTACGAGATTTGCAAAACTTGATTTATGAAGTTTGCAAAACTTGATTTATGACCTTATATTGAGGCCATAGGGCATCCCTTTGAATTATGGAAATCCAAGAGATGCATTGGTGATTCTTTCTTTCCTTATTTCTTTTTCAATAGTTTCGATATTCCAAACATTCAGTCTAAATACATTTTTAAAATGTGATAAATCGATATATTGCCCTACCTTAATAATTTCTAATGAATCAATGAGTTTTTGATCTGTGTAACTGAAATAAAGGTTGCCTTATATTTGATTCGTTAAAGTTATAGAAATGGGAGTTTTTTTGTTTTTTTTCCCTAAATGAATAAAGTTTTGTTCTCAGACCAGTCATTTGTATAAGGTGTGAGAGAAACCTAATATTTTGTTGTATTTTAGTCTACTTAGTCCCTGCTATGTAAAATACTATCACAATACCTTTATAAATACCAGTAATAAATAACTTCTTATGATAGTGAATTGAAACGGTCTCCTTGGTTTTTAGAATAGAATAGAATCATCCTTTATCATCCCACAAGGGGGAAATTCAGCTGGAACAGCAGCAAAGTGACAGATAATAGAGGCATTTAGATTCACACAAGAAAAAGTAAAAAAAAAAACAGAATTAGGAATAATATATGTGCTTTAAGAACCAAAGGACTGTGCAGTTATTAAAAATAAAGTGGCGTACTCGGATAACAGCAGCAGAAATGTTACTTGACGTGAGATAAACGGTGCAAATTACAACAGGGATGTAAACATTATTGGTTTTGTAGGGAGCAGCGATGGTTGTAGAGTCCAACAGCGCAGAGAGGAAGGACCTGTGAAAACGCTCCTTCGTGCACCCGAGGATGCAGCAGTCTCCTGCACTGGATCCAGGGGGCGCCCTGGAACAGATCCGGCCTTTAATGCGTTGATTTATCTTCAAACGTGTGGTGCTGGAAAGGTTCACCTTAAAAAATGCTTGGGAAAAGTGCTTGAGGGTGGGGAAATACAGCATATGTACCCTGCTCAACGTGCTTTTCCCTGACAAGAGACGTCAAACGGCGGGAAAAGCAGCTGCGCCTGCAGATATGTTTCGCTGCATTCAAATTCAGTCTAAATAAATAACAAAAATTTGATTAATCGATATATTGCCCAGCCCTAATAATTTCTAATGAATCAATGAGTTTTTGATCTGTGTAACTGAAATAAAGGTTCTCTTATATTTGATTCGTTAAAGTTATGGAAATTTGTTTTTTTTTTTTTTTCAAATGAATAAAGTTTTATTCTCAGACCAGTCATTTATATAAGGTGTGAGAGAAACCTACCTTTCAAAGGCGGCGACACAACCGTAATATTCCCCCCCGACAGCTCAGGTGGCCCGGTCAACGTGTTTTCTGACCTTTTTGTTTTATTTGTTTGCGGCGACTGTTTAAACCTGGGCCGCGTTGAAAATGAAGGATAATCTCCTGTTTTGCATGGGCGAGGCTTTCCTCCCACTCTCTCCATCTCTGAGCTGGGGAAGTGTCTATCCGCTATAACCCCGAGGCCGGGCCATTCTCCTGCTGGAGACGGGAGGAAGAAAAGTATAGAGAGAGAGAGAGAGAGAGAGAGAGAGAAAGGAGCAGAGGAATGGAAAGCAAAAGGCATCTGCAATGCAAATGGGTGCCCTGCAACCCTGAATAATTCAAAGTGTTGAATGGAAATCTTGCTTTTCTGATCCCCCCCCCCCTGTCATTAACTTCTGCCAGAGTGGGCCATTCTCATTCAGGCTCTTTTGGCCTCCACTCCTTCGCTTTCTTTCTTCCTCTTAACTCCTTCAGAGCCACTTCCTCGCTCGCCTCTTAGGTCCACCTCGCTGATAAGCGACTCTGCTCCCTTCCTACCGAAGGGTTGTTGTGTTTTTTCTTAAAAAGACTCGTGGGAAGAAGGAGAAGAAGAAAAGGGGCCTCGCTCTGTTTTTATTTTATTTTTTTGGCCCTAACTTCCTGGTACAGTTGATCTGTGGATTATGCGCCGCCAGCAGCCGTGGGGGATACAGATGGTGAACCTTTGTGAGCCCCCCCCCTCTAAGCTCTTCCCTATTAAAAACACAGAGGAGGGATTATCTCTCACTTGCTGAATATCAGATTCATACACAATGCGCTCGGTGAATTCTCTCGAGCTCTGCTGCCGACTTTAATTGCCACAGTCTTTCTTTTCTCCTTTGTTTCCGCGTCTCATCCCTACCTCCAGCTCAGATTTTTTATTTTTTTTTAAGGTGAAGATATCTGATATTAACCCCTGCAACCTGAGCGCCGCGCCGTACAGGCGGGCGGCGGCACTTGCTTTACGTGAAGAGATATATATCTGCATGTTGCATCTCCACCCACTCTACCTCTAAAACTCGCTGAAATAGGAATGATGAGGCTCGTTTTGTGAAGCCTTAAACATTCACTCATTCCTGCCCTTTTTTCTGTTTCATGGTCATCCGTGTTACGGTGAATATTTCCTCTTGGTTCCTGTCGCTGAATTATCGCTGCGTCACACTGAAATAATTCCTGACTGTTTTCATCTTTTTCTGACCCCTGGATAGAAAACAGCGATGCTGCATTTGTCTCACTGTGATTGGTGGACGATGTTTGCTATGTGACTTTTTTGTTAAAATTATTATTATTAGTAGTAGTAAACGCCCCCCTGATTCTATTGGCTCTGGTGGTCAGGTGTCAATCATCTAAATCGGCCAATGGGCTCCTGAGAAACTGTCTTGCGATGTTTACAATTTCTAAATATTGTTTTTAGTTGGAATGATTCTCTAAGGATCAATGGTGAGATATAGGTGGGGGGAAAAAACCTAAAAAAAAGACCTGAGAGATTTTAAATGGTTCACATGAGGCCAAAATGGTTGAATTTAAGGTTCCCCTGGACTCTTATCTACCAATAACTCTCCATAACTTCTATGCTTTTTTGTTTTTGTATGAATTCTGGTCCAGTAAATGTTCGGATCCTGTACTGGGGTTTGCTAGAACTGAATACTTTCAAAGGGGATATTCACATCACAAAGTGCATTTTTATATATATATATTTGTTTCTCTTTCACTTAACACAAGTGTTGATCTTTAGACGACCTCTAGTCTGTCTTCACCTTCTTCTGTCCTTCCTTACTAACTTGTTTCTGTACTTTTTTGTCCTTCCCCTCCTCCCCTTGTCCCACAAGTTTCTCTTCTTGTGTTTCCTTCCTTGCCCTTCCTCCCTTCCTTCTATCCTACCTTGCTTCACTGCATCCTTCCTTCCTTGTTAATCTCTGTCTCTCTTTATATCTTTCTTTCTTTCATTTCTTTTTCTTTCTTTCTCTCTTTCTCTCTCTCTCTTCCTTCCTTCCTTATTTCTTTTTCTTTCTCTCTCTTCCTCTCTCTTCCTTCCTCCCTTATTTCTTTTTCTTTCTTCCTTCCTCCCTTCCTTATTTCTTTTTCTTTCTTTCTCTCTCTTTCTCTCTCTCTCTCTTTCTCTCTCTCTCTTTATTTCTTTCTCTCTTTCTCTTTCTCTCTCTCTTTTTCTCTCCCTTTCTTTCCTTCCTTCTTGCTCCCTCTGTGCTAATATCTGCCATTCGTTCATAGGGAACTTTAGTGTTTTAAATATAAAAATGGAGCTGAGAACTTCAAAGAAACGAAAGGAACCTAGAAATGAAAACAGTTGCATTTTCTTTTACTTGATTTTGTTTATATTTGTTTTTATCCAGGATGTGTCGGGTTTCTGCGACAGTCCGCTGAGCCGAGCAGTGAGCGGCTTAATATATGATTTGATGGATTAGAGCCGGAGCGTTATTTGAATAATTCATCTTGGGTTATTAATGTGACCGTCAGCCGCCGGTGTTTCATCCGCCCCCGACTTCGGGTTCTTATTGGTCACGGAAAAAAAGCCCACAGTCGTCATTTTTTTTGGATTTTTTTACCGAATGCGACATCGGTAACCGTCTGCGGCCGTGAAGATGGATTCGCAGCTTCATGTCTGACCTGCGTCCCATTTTTGTAAGGTGAAGAAAGCCACCGTCCTGCAGCGTTAAGATGCGTCGCTGCAGTATTCCTCAGCAGCAGTGTCCAATGGCGTAAGTGATGATAGCTGCACACTTTGCTTTGGGGCAACAGTTGCTAACATTCGAAGACAATATTTCAGGCTCATCTGCTTGTCTGTTATCATAAACATCTGACAAGAGTTGTGCAGTAATCTCACTACCAAAAAAAAAAACCCGAAGTCTGTTTCTCTGCCAAACATTTTGGTCAGGAAGGTTGTTTTATTCGGACTCGAAGCCGCCGGAGCTGTTGAGATTTTGGAACCGATTTGGTCCGAGCCTGATCCCACTGCAGGATGAGCCCCGGAGAGCTCTGTAATTGCCATTCGAGTTGCTTCGCGTCTTCATGTGTATTCAGGGCGTCAGCTGCACCTTCACAGGCTGATGGGCTGGACTGAGAAGCAGCCCAGATCTCCGTTTAATGATTGCAGCGCGCCACGCGTTTGATTGGATTGCTTTGGGCTGCACTTTTTTTGCACAGGCAGCCTTCTTGTCAGGAGTTTTTTTCGCTGTAGACCTCATCTGGGTTTCTTCATCCGAAGGCCCCTTTGATTGACACCAAAAGGTGTTGCTTTTAGATTTTTTATACCTCCTGAAATCTCCAGAGGCTCTCCTGCTTACCTCCACATTCTGCTTTCACTCAGAAGAAAAAAGTTTTCTAAAATCTAATCAGAAGAACTTTTATTTTTTTTCGTTCCCAAATTTGCTCGGTCATCAGAACATGACGGAAAAGTTGCTGCCGGCCGCGCCCATTTCCCTTCGCCGTGTTGTTCTGAGTGATACTTGAAATAAACTTCAGTTCTCTGTCGCAGGAGGGGAGCGTTCAATCCTCCCACAGCTGCTCTCCACGTGGAAACATCTGCTGAGGTCCACATTATGTTGAAACCCACAAAATCTCTGCGCCGATGGTTGGTTGGAAAAACATCCACCGCTCCCGCCTCCGGAGGCCCTTGTGGTCCGCCTCGTTGAGACGTGTGGCTTCTGATACACATCTGCAAGCCGTTTAGTGGCTCTCAGTGTTTGTGGACTTAAAGAGAGCTCAAGATTTATAGGTGTTGATTTACTGGCTTGTTATTGTAGAGCATAAATAATTTTTTTTGGGCTAATAGCCACACTGCCTCCTGCAATGTCCAAGCTGCAGGTGTGGCAGTCTTGGTTAAAAGAAAGTACACCCTCACATTTTTAGTTTTAGTTTCCAATCAACCAATCAAACTTGATTTATAAAGCACTTTTCACACAAAAGCTAAAAAGGGGAGTCTTGAGCCTGCTCTTAAAAACATTTTTGTGTGTCTCAGGAGATAACGAAAATGATGTGGTCTTTACCAGGTTCTAAAATGAGTTCTGTGTAATTTTAAGGGTGCTAAAGCAAGGTCATGTTTATTTATATGGCACGTTTACAGCGGCATAAGCTGCACCAAAAGTGCTGAACAAGACAGAAACACAAACATTAATACTACTAACTTTGGCTAGTCGAAAGCCCAGACCTCAAACTGATTGAAATGCCGGACCAGGACCAGAATGCTTCCACAACGATGCGACGGACTGATACACAGTGGAGCCCCGCGCATGAAAACTTGAGACTGTCTAAAAAAATGTCAATAACTGTCTGTTTTAGTAGCTCCATTACCAAATGTACCTTAATATTCATTAATGCACACGGTGATACCACAACAGCTAAGGCCTAGAGTCCGTCTTGTCTCTGCTCTTCAGCCAATCGGCAATAAAGAAAATGAATTGGGTTTGGTAGCATTGCTCCTCGGTTCTTTCTAATATAAATATACAATTTTATGCAGTTTTTTTATTGATAAGGTCGCCTCTGCGAGGGCTCTTATCTCTCATCCTGATTCTGATGCCTCTGTTTGTGTTGCTATCCCAGTTGCTTTTAATCAATTTGAGCCTGTGACGTCGTCACACTTGGAGGACGTGGTTGCTCATATTAAACCTTCTGGCTCTCCCTGTGATGCTCTCCCACCACGGCTCTTCAGAGAAGTTTTTCTCACTATTGGGTACTGGGTACTTGATATCGTTAATAGTAGCCTGTCATCCGGTGTGGTTCCTGCAGATTTCAAGCATGCTGTAGTGACACCCCTGATAAAGAAACCTGGTCTAGCTCATACTGTGCTGAATAATTTTAGGCCAGTATCCAACCTCCCATTTGTATCTAAAATCTTGGAGAAAGTTGTGTATTTACAACTAAAGTCTTTTCTTGATGAGCAGGGTTTATTAGAGATCTTTCAGTCTGGATTTAAATCCCTACACAGCACGGAGTCAGCACTGCTGAAGGTTTGCAACGACATTCTCTTGGCATGCGACTCGAGTAACAATGCAATCCTGGTCCTGTTGGACCTTGCCGCTGCCTTTGATACTGTAGACCACAGTATTTTAATCTCGCGATTACAGCACCAAGTAGGCCTCTGTGGCACTGTCCTGGAGTGGTTTAGATCCTATCTGTCTGACAGAACATTTCATGTTAAAATGGCTGAGTTTAAATCCCGCACTGCTTCGCTATCATGTGGCGTCCCCCAGGGATCAATTTTAGGTCTGTTACTTTTTTCATTGTATCTGCTTCCTCTTGGGTCTATTCTTCGAAAACATGGTATCTCTTTCCATTGTTATGCAGACGACTGCCAGATTTATGTACCCCTAAAGCGACATGACACCTGTTCAATTAAACTTCTTTTAGCATGTCTTGAGGATGTTAAAGCATGGATGGCCTTACATTTTTTTAATTTGAATGAAAAGAAAACAGAGGTGATAATGTTTGGACCTGGTGACTCATGTGAGACCCCTCCTGTTGGGCTGGGTCCTCTAGCCATGTATCTTAAACCAACAGTTTTAAATCTTGATTTTAGACTTGACAGTGATTTTAAACTTGACAGCCAAATCAACGCCACAGTCAAATCAAGTTTTTATCACCTAAGGAAATTGCCAAAGGTGAAACCTTTCCCGGCAGCAGTTAGAAACAGCAATCCACGCCTTTATTTCGTTACGGCTGGATTGCTGTAGCGCCCTTTATTTTGGACTCAGTCAGTCCTTACTCGCACGTCTGCAGCTGGTTCAGAACGCCGCTGCACGGTTTTAAACAGGAACCCGGAGGAGAGAGCACATCACCCCCGTCCTGGTCTCCCTCCACTGGCGACATGTGCATTTTAGAGTCCATTTTAAAATCCTCATGTTTACTTTTAAGGTTTTAAATGGTCTTGCCCTGCCTTATTTAACTCAGCTACTCCACCGCTACACTCCCTCCCGGTCCCTCCGGTCGGCTGACCAGCTGCTCCTGGTCGTCCCCGGTTCCAGGCGGATCCTTCTCTGTTTGTGCACCCAAGTTATGGAATGCCTTGCCCTTAACCATTTGTCAGGCTTCCTCATTGCCGATTATTAAAACTCTTCTTAAACCTCTCTTCTACACTTTGGCCTTCAACCCAAACTGAAACTTGATCTTATTTGCTCTTATCTTGCTCTTTATTGTCCTATTTTAATGTATTTTTATTGGCGTTAGATCTTTTTTCCCCTAGTATATTTTTTCTATGATATTGTGACTATTATTTATGTCTTAGTTGATGCTTTGTTGTCCTTGGTGTACAGCACTTTGTTCAGCTGCTGCTGATGTGAAAGCGCTTTATAAATAAAATGATGATGATGATGATATATATATATATATTTTTAGACAGGCTCTACGAATAAATCCGCAAAAAATTTGGAGTTCCACAGAAAACTCTTTGAGAGTCGGTGGGGTCCACTGTCACCTAACAGAAAAATGTTTACGGTTAATTTTGGACCATGGAATGCACTTACTTACTTACTAAATGTTTCCTTTCTTTTTGATTTAATACATAACGGCACCGTGGAATCTGTTGTGAGTTTTTGTACATCGGGTTTAAATTCGGCCTTTATTGGCGTTAAAATGTAGGAATTATGGGGAATTATCTCTATCGGTTTTTACTTTTTGTAATGACAACTTTTATACCATACACATATTATACATCAAACTCTTTAGCTACTTCTTCTGTCACAAAAAATTTAAAGATTTGACAGATAATAGGTATAATTCTTGAGATATTTATGTTTGTTTGGGGAAAACTCGCGATATATCCTGTGGCTTCCGCAGTTCTCAGCAAACCTTGAATGTTTTAAGGGTAGACGTCTATCGACGGTATCGGTTTATTATGTCGAATATCAGTAATAAACCCGATATCGAACATCCCTAGTTTAAATCATTTATAGAGGCTGATAAAGACCAAATCACATTTATTACCTCTTGATTTGATTCATAAAAGCGTCGAACAGAATAATGTTTTAATCTTGACTCTTGGATGACCGGACATCACCGCCTTTAATCGAATTTCCCCAACTTTCCTGCTGCAGCTGTGAGTAATTTCCCATTTTGCTCAGAGAAAGCCGACCGAGTGGGAGCATGTTTGTGTTTGTCTTTGTTCGAGTTAGTTTGTTTGTGTTTCTTTATGGTCATGGTGATGCAGGCTGCATCTTCAGCTCTCTCTCTGGCTCTGTGTGTGTGTTGGTAAATGGCCTGTTAGCCATCTGATAACATTCCACCCTCCTCCTCCTCCTCAGATGATGAATCCCTCATATGTTTTTGATGTCTGCCATGAAGGCAGTTTGCGCGTTTAGGCCCCCGCGACTGCGCCTCGCCCCATTTCCACTCGCCTCATTTATGCTCATAATAAAAACCAGCGCGCGATTGTATACCCAATTTGCCAGGTGGTTATTGCTTTCTAAATTGAATGAGCCGCCCTAAGTGTGATGGTTTAGAAGTTGTGTGCAGCTTTAAGGCCCGTGATGGGCTCCGCGGATTTCTGCAGGAACACGAGAGGAGCCAAATAGCAGAAAAAAGGCATCAGGATGTGCCAGGGAGGCGGCAGTGTTATTCCCATATGGGGAGAAATTTGAAATTCCCTTCCTTCATCTTGTTTCTGTTTGTATGCACAGTGTGTTCCTTTTCACCTTGCAATTCAAGTTGGATTCAGTGAACATCTGTGCAGATCATTCATGTCCGAGTGTGTAGGCGCGCACCACAAAGAGCACATTTGAGCAGGAAAGCCTCCATGTGGGCTTGGATGTTTTATGTTATTAGATTTTTTTTTCTCCTCCTCTCACCGATTCATGCCTGGACATTCAGTGTAGGCTCAGTTTGTTACCTCTTAATTCAAGCATCAGATTTGTGTGACCTTAACCACTTCCATCTCGTTGTGGCCATGCAAACGCCGCCTCCTCCTCCTCCTCCTGAAAGCGAGGGGGGGGGTGGGGATCTGTGCAGAAACCCCGAGGTCATTTCACCGCCAAAAAGCAATAAAAATGGACTCCTGCTTTTAATAAAACAATTATAACTCATTGTCGAGTACAATTAATTTTCGGCTTTCCGTTTAGAGAAAGAGCTGAGAAATGTTTAGCGGCAGAAATGAACCGTTTGGACGGCGTGTTTGAAAAATCTGCTGGGTTGTTTCCTTTTCACTGGGATTTCATGTGACAGACCAGCACAAGTGTAGTGCATGACAGTTAGAGGAAAATTATTTTGTACCATTCGAAACCTAAAACAATAAACAGGTGAACCTGCATATTTATAGACTCACAACCCCCTTTACTGTGATACCCCTACATAAAGTCCAAAAAATTCGCCTACCAAAGACAATCAATTAATGAAAGTAGTCTACCTGTGTTTAATTAAACATTTGTGTAGATGCAGATCTTCTGTGAAGGCCTCAGAGGTTCCTCAGGTCATCCAAGTATCTCCAAAGAGTCCCTGTAGATGGTGATGCAGTGGGAAGGAAGGATCTACGGTAGCAGTCAGCCTTGCAACGACTCTAACGGAGGCCTCTGACTGAAAACTCTTGCTGTCTCAGCACAGCACAACATCCGGGCAGCAGAGACGATATTCCACAATAACATGTCCTGGATGACACCAATCGGTTGTTAGCTAGCAGTGCTAATCCTCCTCCTTTGCTGCTGCCGCTGTTCTTTACATCTCCGTCTGACCGTACGGTTAGAAAGCCGGGCAGAGAGAGATATCTGCTGAATGTTAAGGGAGAAAATAACAACAATTTTGATAGAAGGCACTGGAAATATGTTGGAGGCGCCCAAGATGAACACAGCCCATCGCCCTGGACACACCGTGCCCACTGTGAAACATGGTAGTGGGAGCATCATGCTGGGAACTATTCTGGAACATCTGGAGAATATTGTGCAAAATAGGTTTCTCCATAATATCAAGAACATAGAGGACAACCCTGAGCTTCCTCTTTATGACACTTTTATACAACAAAAGTGTCTTTAGTGAGAAGCTTTTGTGAGAAACACTGTAAAACAGACCGCTACAGGAGATCTCTCCTGTCCACAGCCATCAGCATCTACTCCGACTCTTTGAAGAAGGACATGATGTGAAGAAAATCCAGGACAATCCTGGAAGAAAACCTGGACGCTTTCCATGTCATCTGACAAAGCGTGAGCGATTTTTGGCAAGAAGAATGAGAGAAAATGTCCACCTCACGATGCACAAAGCTGCAGCATACCTTAAAATCCTTTGAGCTACAAAAGGTGGTTCTGCAAAGTATGACTCAGGGAGGCCAAATAGAAATTCACAGCAAATCTCTCTGGTTCTTTATTATAGAAAATAAATCCTGGAAAAAAATAACTGTTTGTACTTCACATTTAGGCACTATTCTGAGATGGTTAGTCGTGAAAAATGCATATGAAGGAAATTTTACCACTGTCCTTTAATATCTCTGTCTGTAAAATGAAAAAAGGTTAAAAAAAAAAGGGTAGACCCATGAATATTTGTTTCATAGCACTGTAGATTAGACTAGAAAATCTTAGTGATGATTTGGTCTTTGTGGATTTCCCTGTGTGTATTTTAGGGGCTGTGTATCTAGAAGGAGGCTTGGAGGAGGCGCGGCAGCTCTTTGGAAGACTGCTTTTCAACACTGGGGTGAGTGGAGAGAATTTGGTTTGTATGGAGCCAAAATGCTGCCAAATGTGGAAAAAAAACCCGATTACAATAAGCCCTACATGCTAATTAGTACCTCTAGAAGAAAATGTATAGAATAAATTATAATGTTAGTTATGGGAAAAATAGCTTCATCTTTAACAAAAGATGAAATTGAGGTCCTTCAAGGGTTTTTGATATTTAATACAGCATATTGATCAATATGGAGTCAATACACAAAGACGGTGTCATCACTTACTTATACCGATACATTGCTATCAAAACATTACACACACAAGGCTTTTTTTTAACATCACCTACTGTACTAGAAGCACTAACGACATAACTTATTATTTAAATACTAATTAAGTACAAATATTCCCACAAAAATGTCTTATTTTATTAAGTACCAAAATGTCTTGCTAACATTTGTGGGAAAAAAAAGAGTTGAACATCTGGTGCGAAGTGTGAGAATCAACCCCAGAACAAAAGCTAAAGACCGCATGAAGATGCTGGCTGATTCTTCACAGTGAAAGGCCGCTCAGAAAAGAAGAAGCAATTACTCTAAAAGTAAAATATAAAACCCACATAATAAGTACCGAACGCATTCAGGTAACTTAATTTCTGGACACACAACCTTCATGAAATCAGGTGTTTGGTTGTAATGGCCGCCGTTACTTAAAAAGTCTGCGAAAGCCATCTGAGCTGTGAAGTACGGTTGCGGCAGTATCATGCTGTGTGGGTGTTTAGCTGCAGGACAGGATGGTGGACTTCCCAACATAGATGGCATCTTATGGACTGAACATTTTATGGAAATATTGGTACATCTCAAGACATCAGAAAGGGGGTTAACCCAGCCCATTTACTAGTTTAAATCCACCGAATTTCTGACTTCTGACTTCTATGAACCTATACATATTTTATATCATTGGAAAGCTAAGAGTCTTGTGATTCCAATTATGGATGGTGATCAAAGATACAATCATAACTGAAGACACAGTGAGCGCTTTTGCCAACACACACGCTCTCCTGACGGAGGTAACAAAATATGCAACTCACCCCTTTGTAGTCCAATAAACATGACAAATATATATATCCACAAGGGTCCGATTAAAGTCCTCCAAAAAAGTGGTTAGTCCACGACAAGAATAAAGTCCATAAAAAAACAAATAAATCGCGAAAATGCACCTCAGATATTTGTAGTCCTATTACTTCCGCTTTGATTCCAAGGATGTCACGTCCGCTATATCGCTAAAAAAAGCCTACAAATGTCACTGCCCATGCTTACAACTGTTATCTTTTGATTGAGACTTTACTTGATCAGTGTTACCAAAGGGTTACCCTTTCTACCGTCGCACATCTTCAAACAATAGCTGATGGGTGAAATGGCCCATCGTCACTTTTTAGGGAAGAAGTTCAAACCAGTCACGGGGCAGAACAATGATGATTGACGCATCAAATAGCCAATGGAATGCTGAAAACGTAGATACCTCACATGCCTGGGTGGGCTTTATCACTAGACTTTTATATCCGTGCGTAAACCATCTTCATTCTGCAAAGACTTTGGAAGTTTACGCACAGTTACGCAACGGTACGCACAGGTAATAACTATTACATGTACAACATGGCAAGTCGTGCTCCAAAAAGTAAATATACTTCAGAGGAAGCCGTGGAGGAGTGTTTGAGAAGGGATAGTGATGACTCGCCCGAGTTTTTATCAGAGAACGACAGTGATGTGCCCAGCAGCTGGTCTGAGGAGGAAGACGCATCGTCTGGAGTGGAAGAAGGAGCGGTTCCCGAAAAGTAAGTGTGCCACCACCTGTGTATTTATTTATATATATAAAAAGTTGATGTAAATGGTATAGCGTTGGAAAATCAAAGTACAGCAAGATGACTGGTCAGTCTTTTATTTATTTATTTATTTATTTTACATTGTAGGACTTTTGAAGAGGATTTAGATGAGGACTGGTTCCCCTCGTGTTCTTCCAAGTCGTTAGAGAGTGAGTCCATCCCCCGCCCCATCACCTCACCTGAAGCACGCACAACCAGGACGTCTACCAGGACCTCAGCTCATTTCAACATCATCATACTCACCACTGCAGCTTTTTCAGCTTTTTTTCACTAGAAACATACTACAAACAATAATTCACAACACAAATGAGTTTGCTACTCAGATTTCTACACCAACTGCCCCATGGACTGACATTTCTTTGAATGACATATACTGTTTCATCACTTTGATTATATATATGGGACTTGTAAAATCCTGTCATTTACAGATTATTGGAGAAAGGCAAAACTGTATGAACTCCCCTTTCCAAAAACCGTAATGACCTGTAAAAGGTTCCTCCAGATATGCCGTTCCCTGCACATTAGCAGCAGGGCAGAAGATGCTGCTAATGATCAGAAGAGGGGAACACCAGGTTATGATCGCCTATCTAAGATCAAACCTCTGTATAGTGAGCTGAGGGAGGCATGCAAAAGAAATTATCATCCCACACAGAACATTTCCATTGATGAGCGCATGGTGGCATCAAAATCTCGCATCGGACTGAAGCAGTATATGAAGAGCAAACCTACACGCTGGGGATATAAGCTTTTTGTTCTAGCAAATTCCTCTAACGGCTACACCTGGGATTTCTTTGTTTATGAGGGAAAATCACAGGAACTTAGTGGTAAAGGACTAAGTTATGACTCTGTTATGCAGCTGGTCGACACCAAAGTACTGGGCACAGGATAAAAACTGTTTGTGGATAACTTTTATACCAGTCCCACACTTTTCTGTGACCTCATGCAAAAAAACATTTGGGCATGTGGGACCATCCGAACAAACAGGATTGGCCATCCAAAAAGCAGAGTCAACACCCTGGTGTCCAAATCGCCAAGAGGAAGCATCAGGTGGATTAGGAAAGACAACCTGCTGTTTCTCCAATGGAAAGACACCAGGGATGTTTTTCTTTGCTCAACTCTGCACACAGCGCATGGAGAAGATATAGTCCTGTGAAGGGTCAAAGGAGCAGATGGGCAGTGGACAGTGAAGTACGTACCCGTTCCACCAGCGGTAAAGGAATACAACCGGTATGTATCGAATACACATGCATTTTTTTCAATTGAAAGATTTCAAACCTAACTTTTGAAATTGAAAAAACAGTGTGTTGGACATATTTTGATGAGGTTTTCTCTTTATTTCCAACTGTCGTTTTAGGCACATGGGGGGAGTTGACCTATCAGATGCCCTAATAGGTTATTACAAAGTCCTGCACAAGACACAGAAGTGGTACAAGACTTTCTTCTACCACTTCATGGACATTGCCATCGTGAATGCCTTCATTCTTCCCAAGGAGCATGTCAGGAGCAGAGGGGGAACTCCTTTGAGCCAGAAGGCATTTAGGGAGACCTTATCCTTGGAGTTGGCAGAGGCAGGCAGTACAACCTCTGCTGAACCGGCACCAAAGAGTTCCAATCATCACAAACCAGTGCACATCTCTGGAGACAGCACCCCTGGACGTCTGAAGTACAGACACACTGCGAGAACAAGACCCCTCTAAAGTGTTCCACCTGTAACACACCCCTGTGCTTTGTTCCAGGTCGAGACTGTTACAATGCTTGGCATGATGCTAACGGCAAGAGAGCTTATTGTTGTAAATAGTGTGCAGTGTTTTCCTACTGTAAATAGTTCTGTAATTGGTGTATATTCTACTGTAAATAGTTCTGTAATTGGTGTATATTCTACTGTAAATAGTTTTGTAATTGGCATATAAATGTGTGTGTGTGTGTGTGTATACATGTATAGCTATACTTGTGTGGACCAACCTTTGACAGCCCACCACCCTTGTGTGGACATTTGTAGTTGTGAGGACATTTTGCCTGGTCCCCACAATGTTTAACTAGCTATTAAACTCTACTAGTTAGGTTTAGAGGTATGGTGTAAATTAGGTTTAGGTTAAGGTTAGGGTTAGGCATGTATCACTAATAGTTAGGTTTAGGGAAAGTGTCTGGGTTAGGCATAATTAAAATCAATGGAAGTCAATGCAATGTCAACACAAGTATAGCAAGACGTGTATGTGTGTATGTGTGTGTTTTCTTTCAATAGAGACCAAAAACATAGAGACCAAAATCATGCTTCTACTCCATACGGTTCAAGAACAGCTTTCATTTTAATTGGGTATGCGTTTTTTAAATATTTTGATCCCGCTCCAGGGTACAGGCGTCGCTGTATAACGCTCATTCCTTCTATGATAAACACAAATACGTCCATCACCCCTGGTGAGACAAAACCGTGACTCATCAGAACAGGCCTACAAGCCCTCAGTCCAGCCTCTCTCAGCCTATTGCGGACAGTCTGAGCACTGATGGAGGGATTGTGTGTTCCTGGTGTGACTCGGGCAGTTGTTGTGGCCATCCTGTACCTGTCACGCAGGTGTGATATTCGGACGTACCGATCCTGTGCAGGTGTTGTTACACGTGGTCTTCCACTGCGAGGATGATCAGCTGTCCTTCCTGTCTCCCTGTAGCGCTGTCTTAGGCGTCTCACAGTGCAGACATTAGCCACATCAGCAGTCCTCATGCCTAATGCATGTTCACGCAGATGAGCAGGGACCCTGGGCATCTTTCTTTGGGTGTTTTTCACAGTCGGTAGACAAGTCTCTTTAGTGTCCTGCGTTTATAGAACTGTGACCTTAAATGCCTACTTTCTGGCGGGGAGGCTATTGCTAACTAGCGACAGGTGCTCTCCTCCTACGAGGGCACTTGGACGGAGGGGAGGGGTGTGCTCGATCGGGGGGGGGACTCAACCTGGGTTTCTTTCCTCGCTATCCAGTGGTGTCCTGGGTCCCAATTTTAATATACAACTTAGACACTCCGACTTATAACATTTTCATCCGACACACATAGGGACTTTGGGGTGGGCACACTTTTTGGTATCCAGAGGGGGAGCGGTTCAATCAGCTTCACCTCTGGTGCCGGTGCATGAAGGAGATCGGAGCCCATGGTCCGGGGCGGTATATCACATCACCATCGGACTGAGCTGGTTGTCATTGCAGGCAATCTCAATGCCTTGCGGTACAGGGAAGACATCCTCCTCCCTCATGTGGTACCCTTTATGCATGTTCATCCGGACATGATCCTCCAGCAGGACAATGCCACCAGCCATACGGCTCGTTCTGTGCGTGAGTTTCTGCATGACAGCAATGTCAGTGTTCTGCCATGGCCAGCGAAGAGCCCGGATCTCTATCCCATTGAGCACGTCTGGGACCTGTTGGATCGCAGGGTGAGGGCTAGGGCCATTCCCCCCAGAAATGTCCAGGAACTTGCAAGTGCCTTGGTGGAAGAGTGGGGTAACATCTCACAGCAAGAAGTGACAAATCTGGTCCAGTCCATGAGGAGGAGATGCACTGCAGTACTTCAAGCAGCTGGTGGCCACACCAGATACTGACTGGTACTTTTGATTTTGAGCCTCCCTTCATTCAAGGACACATTATTCTATTTATGTTAGTCACATGTCTGTGAAACATTTTTAGTTTGTCTTATGGTGTTGACTCTTTTAGTGTCCATACAAATATTTACACACATTAAGTTTACTGAAAGTAAAAACAGTTGAAAGTCAGAGGTCGTTTCTTTTTTTGCTGAGTTTAGATCTAGAAATAAAACTGGATGTGTTAAAGCATGAAACAGGTTGGAGTGTTTAGATTAATGGTGACAGTTTTTCTACAGTTAAATTCAGTTTTAAATATCACAATTTATCGTCTAACTCATAGTATTGCGATATATCGTATCGTCTCCCTTGTATCGCGATACATATCGTATCACCAGATTTTTACCAATACACATCCCTAGGAGCTAGCCACAAAACGGCCGCCGTGACCATCCGCAGCATCAATCGGCAGTTTTTGTTCTAAAGCTGCTGCTGTGCCACCTTTGGTACCTGCCCCACCTGTGAGTAAACCACTCCCCAACGCGACCACCTCCACAGCAATAACTTCGGATCCGTCGTCCAACCTCAGAGTGGCGCTAGCGAGCACACCAATGTGGCGGGCTGAGGTGATTTGGTGTTTACACACAGCGGTAAAGCAACACTCGCTAAACTCTTTACGAGGGAATAAATTTAACTTTTCTGGCTATGTTTCCTGACTCGGCCATTGCAAAGCAACTTAATAACTAATTTGTGTAATATGAATAATTTGATAATTATTTAATGTCTTTTATTTTAGAAGGTCTTAAAAAGTATTGAAAGGTATTAAAATGTATTTGGATATCCATCCATACACCATGGTTAGGCAAAATTATCCTAATGGACAATGACCCAAAGCGGTTACAGAGTGGCTTAGGACAATAAAGTCAATTTTTGATTTTTCTCTTTTGGAACATTTGTGGTTAAAAAGTGTGTCTGAGTTTCAAGCCTGACTCACACCGGTTCTGTCAGGAGGAATGGGCCAAAATTTTAAGCAAACTACTGTTAGAAGCTTTTGAAAGGAAACCCAGAAAGTCATGCAGTTTAAAGGGAATGCTACCAAAGGTTAATCAAATTATTTAGGCATTTAAATGTCAATAAAGTAACAGAAATCCCTGGTAAGGAGAAATAATTTTGGGATAATCGCCCAAATGCTCACACCGCAGGTTCTGGCAACAAACAAATCAACCGTCTCCCTAAATCTGGCAAACCTCGAAAGATCTGGACAGAACCTGAGCATTGTTTGACAAAAATCAACACATTTCTGGAACAGCCATAATAGTCTCGAGTCGGACGCCAGCTGTTCTTTACATGTGTGTAAAATCAGCTCGCATTAATAAATGATGGAGTCCGTGTTTGCGTCTATCCCGGTAGAAGCATTGTGAATCGATTAGCGGCGAGCAGCCCGTGCCGTGCGCCGTCAACTTGGCCGTTGCAGGTTGTTTGTGTGCCGCCCACCAGCAGAAAACCCCGCACAACCCGACCAAAACCAGCAGAAAAACAAAAGGAGGAATCTGCAAGCAACACCTTTTTTATTAATTTGGTATCAGTGATGCTTATCCCTGTAGTGTGGATTACTTTCATCAGAATTCAGATAAATATTTCAGCATTAGGCTTCAGACTTTTTTCTGTTTTCCCTGAAGTTGTGAACACATTTGGCCTTGTTTGTCTCTCCTCTTGGCCAAATTTACTGGAAATCTCTTCTGAGTTTTCAGCCAATATGTTGTAGCACTGAAGGGCCCTTGCTTCTGTTTTTTACCGTCATCGCGCGGCCATGGGAGTCAGCAAAAAAAAAAAAGATTGAGTAGAGGTCTGTTCGTATGAAAAGAGATTCACTTGAACAAATTTTCTTCATTTTTTTATTTTATTTTATTGAAAGGATGCACGACAGATGTGGATGGGGAAGGTAAAAAAAGCCATGAAATTTCTTCTTAGAGTAAAAACGACAGAACACAAAGAAACATACAAACATAAAAACATCTTATGAAAAACTGTATTTGAGAACGCCTCGTTTGTGGTGGGAGGCATTTGTTTTCATAGCTGAGGGGAGGATGCTTCCAGATGGACCAGTAAAACCCACAAAAGCTCAGAAGGCGTTTAACAGCAAACAGGGAATGGTGGTTTTCTGTTTTTATCTAATCCAGGGAGATCAAAACTTTTTTTGTGTGTAAAAGTGATAGTACAATATTGTTATAATGAGATCCTGTTAAATCCAGATTAGTTGCTTTAAAGATAACGGCTTGATAATCTGTAATCACAAAAGTGCTGTGGGCGGTGATGGAGCTACAGCTCTTTAATGACTTATCCACATACCCTGAGCTGTTCCACATTTTGTCACATCACAACCAGCAACTCCCAAGTTGTTTAACTAGGACGCTAGGAGACTGAAAATACATTTAGTGTATATTTGTAAAAGTGGAAAGAAAATATTTGTTTTTCAATATTTTTTACAAATAAAGATTTTAGGTTTGCTGTGTATTTGGATTTAGCCTCCCTGGGGCTCTTGCTACTTGGTGTCCAGGAAACTTCTAAGAAGGCTAATAGCTACTCAGTCAGGCTTAAAACTTTGTAGGCTAATGGCTACTCGGGTCCAAACTAATAGCTACTCGGGGTCAAGCTAATCGTTACACAAGCTAACATCTACTCAGTGTCCAGCTAACTTCTAGGAATACTTACAGTTACTAAGTCAGGCTAAATACTTTGCAAGCTAATGGCTACTCAGGCCCAAGCTAATAGCTACTCGGGGTCAAGCTAATCGTTACACAAGCTAACTTCTAGGAATGCTTACAGCTACTAAGTCAGGCTAAATACTTTGCAAGCTAATGGCTACTCAGGCCCAAGCTAATAGCTATTCGGGGTCAAGCTAATCGTTACACAAGCTAACACCTACTCAGTGTCCAGCTAACTTCTAGGAATGTTTACCGCTACTAAGTCAGGCTAAATACTTTGCAAGCTAATGGCTACTCAGGCCCAAGCTAATAGCTACTCGGGGTCAAGCTAATCGTTACACAAGCTAACTTCTAGGAATGCTTACAGCTACTAAGTCAGGCTAAATACTTTGCAAGCTAATGGCTACTCGGGCCCAAGCTATTAGCTACTCGGGGTCAAGCTAATCGTTACACAAGCTAACATCTTCTCAGTGTCCAGCAAACGTCTAGGAATGCTTACAGCTATTAAGTCAGGCTAAATACTTTGCAAGCTAATAGCTTTTCAGGGTTGAGCTCAGTGTTACCGAAGCTAACAGCTACTTAGAGATAAGCCATCTTCCAAGACCTGGCAAGATTTTTAAGCCAAATTCGGGCCCAATTCTCTCCTTTCGACAACAGTAAAGACGCCCGAATTATCCTGATGACAAATATTCCTGCCATGTGGTGTGCTTGGAGAGCTCTGGTCTTCTCAGAAGGACATCTGGACTGCTGCATTTTTTTTACTCTGCCAAGCACTACATATTAAAAGTTAAAAGAGACATAAATGTTGATAAAAGTTCCTCTGGGGCTCATCAGGAAAACGTGACTCATCGTTTCTGGTACTGCTCTTTCACACATAGGCTTTGAAAACTGTTTAGCAGATTGTTATTAACCATATTAAGACTGATTTTCCTTTACGATGGAAAAATGCTTTATTCAGTTTTTTTTTTTTTTTTTTTAGAATACCCCAAAAAAGATAAATGTTTAACTAAACATAAAATCAGTATCAGACTATCAACAAATAGGCTCTCAAAACACTTCATATATGCATATTATTGCATATACTGTTTGTATCTGTTGAAGTCTTATATTGTATACTTGCTATTTGTTCAACACAGTTCTTGATTAACAAAAGCGTCAACGTGGCTAACATCCAGCCAATCATGTAATACGTCATAGGTAGGCGCTGGACCCTGATCAGATCTCGTACCTACCGGGTCCTTTGTCGATGATGAAATTTGGAAATGAAGTTGGATGGTCTAGCCTTGAGATTTATTATCGTCGTGGTGCCTGGTAACAAAAAAAAAACACTAAACACAATTTTGTAAAAAAATTGTGCTCAAAATCTTGCAGAGTTTTTAAAATGTATTTAACACTTTTTAATTATTTAATCAATTATTTTTATTTTTTACATGAATTGTATGAAACCCATGTCTCTTCAAATAGCTAATAACACAACCGGTTTATGCCTTTAATTTTTGTACCGCCAGAATCTAATATACTTATTTTTAAAACTATACTCCCCTCCTGCTTCGTCAGCCATTGTTACTCGAACACATATTTACCTTTCGGTCTGCACTGAATCTTGGGATAGGGTGGCCTGCGAAGGATACACCGGACCGTCTCTCAAATCCAGGGAAAGGAGGGCACCTCTGGGGGAGCCTTTGAATTTGGACAGTCTTCGTCCCATTGCTGTGATGTAATCGGCCTTCAAACGTGGCCTTGTAAGGATGCAGCCCCTGATTTTGAAGACAACCTCCGGGTTGTAGAACTCCCTTTTGCGCATTCGTCTTTGCAAAACACCTCAAGCTCAGTCAGACTGGACGGAGAACATCTGTAAACGTTTTCAAGTCTTCCCAATGATTGAAAGCTGGGTTTAGATCTGGACTTTGATTAGGCCATTGTAACACATGGGTACACTTTGATCTAAACCATCCACTGTATCTCTGGCTGTATGTTTCGGGTTGCTCTCCTGCTGGAAGGAAAACCTCCACCCCAGTCTGAAGTCTTCTGCAGCCTCTGATTTTCTTCCAGGATTGTCCTGGATTTAACTCCATCCATCTTCCTGTCTCTCCTCATCTTCAGTGAGATTAAATTACAATCTGATGAACTCTATTAAGTGTTTTCTGAAAGCAATTGGTTATGAGTAAACGAGGCTAAATGTATTTATTTAAGTTTTGTGGAATAATGTTTTTGTTTTCTGTACACACTACATTGCCTTTTTGTGTTGGTCTATCACAGAAAATCACAATAAAATATTCTTGTAATGGGACAAAATGGGACAATTTCAAGAGATTTGAACGCTTTTGTACCTCAGATCAGTAGACTTGAGCCTTGAATAGTTTTTTCAGAGATGACATCCTTTAACGAAGGTCCAGTGTGTTTAGTCAGTCAACGGCCAAACGCCTACAGTGTGACAATTGAAATCAACAAAAGCACATTTTTTGAATTGCACCCTTCGGGCCTTGAGTTTGAGCAATGGTTCCCAAGGTCCATAAAGACACACCCGTGAACCTAAATCATTCTTTCCTTCTGTCTCTGCCTTGTTTCTCTCTATAAAGCTTTTCTCCAACCTTGCTTCTCCATGAAAGACTCATTGTTAAGAGGGAATGCTGTTATTTCATACCCAAATTCTTCGCCGGCATTTTCCACACCTATGGAGAAATAAATAAAAGAAATCCTACATGCACCTCACAGAAAAGGAGCTAAATTTGCTTTCAAGGAATGACTCATTACTTGTTTGCAACAAATTGAA
>OY747716.1:44919817-45087317 GCA_963556495.2 Valencia hispanica | reverse complement strand
ATTGATTGGCAGCCTGCAGCAAGAGACCAATTTGTCAGGGAGCATTGGACCTTGTCAAAAAAGAAAACCAAAATGGGCCAGTTGTAGATGGCCTACAGTCCCAGGGGTTGTTCAGTAGAGATTGTGGGGTGCTTTTGACTGGTGAGCCTTGGGCTTGTGCAAAAATAGATTCTGGTTCCTGATTCCTCTTGTGAGATGAAAGCTCTCCGATTAACACTTACACTAGATTTAAAAAGTCTGTTTAAACCTCCACAAATTTATCAAATCTACACTTTGTTTGTAAAAGATACAAATAGAGAGCAAACAAACATCCCAGAACCACATACAGTTGTCGCGTTAACCGAATGTTTTCCCCATATGACTTTTTTTTTACTGTGTCCATCAGTCATTTTCACAGATTAATGTCCCCACCTCTATACATGGATTACAGGTAACTAAACAAATCCCCCCCCCCCCCTCCCCGGGACACCGTAATCAATGCACTCGCTAACCAGGTGTTGACAGCTCGTTGAAGAGTTACTGAGGCTTTCGGAGCTTGTCGCCGGTGGTTTGCCAACCACTGTTGTATGCTGCAAGACTTCCTCCCGCTGAAGCGCTAGCTTATGGTTCAGGAAACGGCTCATTCGGAGTGTTTCCGACTTCTGATCGCTTAAGTTGGAGAAATGTTCTCTCATTTCAAAACTTTGGCTGAAGTACTGCTTAATTCCAGCCTCCAGTGTGGCAGCGGAGCGCGGATTCAGCCTCCAGAGCAAGATCTAAACCCCCATGAGAAGTTAGCAGCAGTCCCACCACTTGATAACCCACACGAGTTTCAGTTCCGTGCAAAGCACTAGAAAGATGAACTATTTGTATTTTAAGCGCAATCAATTAATAAAACATTTTTATATTTAGTTCTCTGTTCAGCTTCCTCGAATTGAATATTTAAAATTATTTTAAAAAATATTATTGAATGTTATTTTAAAAATTGACAGATAAATATCGATTGACCAGATTGCTTAAAAAAAATTATTTTTTTATCCTGTTGGTCAAAATGACAGACAATTAAAATGTTTAAAGGGATCTCTGACCACATATTTTATTTTTCTCTTAAAGATTTGAATTTGCTTCTGCAGGTTATAGGCCGCATTAAAGGTAGGATAAGTTCTGAAAGGACTTATTATGGTCTCATATCGCATAACAAAAACCTGGCATTTTACCAGATTCGTCAAGACTTTTTATATTCCCTGTAGATGACAGGTGATTTTCACTGAACTGCTTTTCTTTTCGCTCTTAATTTTCACTTTTATTATAAGCTCGACAGTTGACATTTAAATAATCATGCGGCGTTTTTCTTTTTCTTCTTCTTGTTTGTAACACTAGAGGTAAATCTTCCAAATGGCTGTGATTCAGCTGCTGCACATAATGATTTGTGGCCCCAGTAATTACACCTTCCCTGTGCTGGGAGAAAACGGGGGGATAAAAGAAAAGAGTAAAATATTGTTATTCTTAAATCCCCCACTCGATGCTGGCTTAATCATCGTTAGCCTTGTCTTTAGTATGGCTGTAATTGAAACATTAGCTGTTCAGGTCTATATACGGTATGTGGGGGGCTTGTGTGCGCCCTGCGGATTAGTTTTAATCAAAAACGCCGATCACAAGCTGATTCGTCTCGTATGTACTTCACTTTGTCTGTTTGTTTTTCTCTTTTCATTTCCTTTTCAGTTCTTACTCGTCTGTATGTGTGCGCACACTTGTTTTAGATTGCATTAGATTCGTTCCTCCTTTTTTTTTTTTTCTTTTTTTTTTTTTTGTAGAGTCAATACTGTGACTAAAACAAGGCTGTGATAACATGAGATCCATTAGCCGGTGCTATCGATGGTCTTTAAGTGATCTCCACAGCCGGAGAGTCCTGCGCTCACAATCAGCGCCATGTTCTCGGCGCCTTCCACCTTCCACGTCCCAATCTTGGATACAGGCAACCAAAAGGAAGCATTTGCTCAAATGTATTGACCGCCCGTCATGAATTTTTCATTGGCTGCTCAAGGCGATGGGCTGCCAGCTGGGTGTGTTGAGAAAATGAGGCTCCCACTCAATACCAATGACCGCACACAGCACTCCCCATTGCATTTGAAAGTTTATCTTCTTGAACCTTTTAAACACCTGAGTGATACTGTACTTTAGAGGACCTGTCCGCTTCTCTATACCTCTATGAATCACTCAACATTAGAGCAAATAAAGCTGCCTTTTTGCTCCTTTCTCCTTGGCAACAGCTTGAGCACTTACTCTCTCCCCTCTCCCAGGGTGCTGTATGCTTTTCCGGCCTCCATCCCTTTTCCTATTTAATCTATAAAGTTACCTTAGAGCAGAGTTGAAGAAACTTGTTGATTTTTGTGCACATTTGCCTCCCCTGGAAGAGCAGGCAGAGTTCGACTCTGTCCGTTTATCCCCCAGAGAAAATTCACCTCCCAAAGCTACAGCCTACCAACCCGCCCGTCAGTAACAGGCTGTGTTTTCCACTCAGATACACCAAACAAACCCCCCGTTACCAACTCTGCAGCGCGCTGTCAATTTGGAGTACTGACAGCATCAGAAAGAGATGAAATGCATTGTGCGTAGATAAAGATGTCCGTTGTACCAGTTGTTGTTGTTTTCGTTTTCTTCGCCGTTTCTAGACTGTTTTTGTCCCCAATAACCTATTAAAACTCAAAAGCCTGGTCAGTAAAACGTATCAAACAATAATTTACCTAATTCTATCCATCCGTTGTCCTTAAACATTTGTCAGTGCTTGATCATGGGGGGAAGCTGGTGTTTTGTCTCCAGCGGTCATTGGCCGAGAGGCGGGGTACACTCTGGACAGGTTGCCAGTCAATCACAGGGACAACCTTGTCCACATTCATACCTGAGGGCAATTTGGAGCAACCAATTAACCCAACAGTCATGTTTTTGGACTCTGGAAGGAAGCCGGAGTACCCCGGAGAAAACCCACTCACGCACAGGGAGAACAAACTTCATGGAGCAAGATTTTCTCACATTCAGTGGGCTTCAGTCAGAGAGGCCTTTTCCACTGACCTGGTTCCAGAGTTGGTTGTTATCTTTCTCTGTTCGCACGTTTCTGGTTTTGGTCTCCCCATGGGGGCGTATACCGCTGCGTACTACGATTTAGATGACGTTCAGACGCAGCACCGACTATGCTCCGTGTCTGTAGAAACGCAAACTGGTTATTAGAACAAACCAGCTAAGAACCGGCTAAACTCTGGCTCTAGCACCAACTCCGGTTCTTCCTCAATGGAAAAACCCTAAAAGCGATCCCAGTTTCGAGAATCTCAGAGGAATTCCCATGGGAGTATCGAGCTTATAGTTGCTTCAGCTAGCAGTTACTCAGGTAAAAAGTTACTTAAGCTAATGGGCACTTAGCTAAATCGGCTTCACCTTTCCAAAATTGTTGACAGCTTAACCCATTAGAATCCTTGTATCTCGCAGGCGGGACATAATGTTTTGTTTTTTTGCGATACCTATCTCTATGTACATATACATATTATACATAATTGGAAAGCTAAGATTCTTGAGATTCCAATAATGTATGTCAATCAAAGGTACAATCATAACTGTAGACACCGCAAACGTTTTTGTCAAACCCCTCAGAAATGCTAAATAATCCCCAACTAGTGCTGTGTTGAAAAAAATCGAAAAATCGATTCTTCGACTCGTAATCGGATCGTGATAATCGTTTCTAACTTTTCAGAATCTGAATCGAATCGATTCTTAAAATTTGAATCGATACCCAGCTCTATCCCCAACTCACTGCCTTATATCGTTGACAGAACAGAGCCATCTCTTTTTACATACATCATGGTACAATTAATGAACTCCAATAAAATAGTTAGTCTGCAACGAGTCTAGCGTCCACAATCCAACATAAATTGACCCTAAAAACCTTTCAAATTTCCTTCAGATGCATCTGTATATTATAACGTTTTCAGCCTAACTTCTGTTAGGATGCTCTTTTTTTTAAAGGGGGCTGGCATGTTCTTCTTATGCAGAAAGAGCAATTCTGAGGTCCAGTACATCAATAATTTTACCTGAAATAGATCTGTAAGTTCAATAAATGATTTATACAACCTATTTGAAATTTTGCACTCACAGCATGTCAGCACTGAACGCCTTTTAAATTAGCGGCATGTTTCGGACACGTCCCCTTCAACACGCTGCCATCAGCGTCATCACAAGCTCTGAATTAGCCAAAGCTAGATTATGCTATCAAGCTGAATCAGAGCAGTTCAACTTACCGGTGGTGGCTCTGAAGAAGTATTCTTGAGAGTGGGGACTGCCTCATTCTTCAAAGACAACTTGATTACTAAACCACAGTCAAATGAACATTTGTTCAGGAAGCAGTCGTCTGTGAAATGGCCGGCACAAACAAAGCAAATCTTCTTGGAAGGAGGTTTGTTCCCAAAAATGAAGTCCAACCATTTCTGACAAAGAGCCTCATCTTTAGGAAGACTAAAAATAGGGCAGTCGTCCTGGCTTCCAAATATACATTTTTTCCATGAAGGCATTGCGCAATTAGGAGAAATAAATACCTGTATATAGACTACTACTTTCCACAGGTGCTCCCCGATTGCTTCTGACGACGCTCTGCTTTAGTGCTCTGGGAGCGGGGGAGGGAGTGCTGTGGAGAGACGTGGGCGGTAATCAAAATTTAGGGGCGTTGCGGGGAGGTTAGGGCGTTCCTAGGAGGACCCTGGCGTTCAGTGCTCAACATGGCGGCCGCGAGAGTTTATAGATATTACTCAAACCTACATAAATTAACCTAAGAAACACTTTAGGCATGTTTTTAAGGAGGGAATGGCATAAGAATGTGATGAAAAGCTTTAAAAATTGGATTTTACATGCCACCCCTCCTTTAAGTGTTTGGGTAAAAATTGGAAGAAGTTTAAGGGGTTAATTCTCTGAATGACAAATTAATTATTAGCTTAAGTAACTTGGCGAAAGCGGTTGACACAAGAAGTTGTTAGCTTTATTAGCTTCTAGCTTTGGTTGCTGTTATCTTGATTAGCCTTTAATATGAATAGCTGCTGGCCTGATTAGCTGTTAGCTTCAGTATCCATTAGGGGACACATTTGTCGAATAATTGTTAGTGCATGTAACTGTTAGTATCAATTGCATTTAGCATACTTAGGCCAACAGCTGTTAATGTTGGTAAAAAAACACAACCTGAATTCACTTGAGTAGATTAAGTAGTCGATGGTCCAAATAGTTGTTAGCATGATTTTTCAAACTAATCCCTCCTTTCCACCGGACGCGTAAGCAGCACGTTACAGGAGCAGCACGTCATACGCAGCTGATAGCCACCACTGTAGTCAATAGAGCCCTTTCCACCAGAGGCGAAAGCAGCACAAGTCCTATTTTCTACGCAGTACGCCTCTGAAACAAGTAAATTTCTACATTTTGGATTGGGGAAGACAGGAAATATACGGCTCGGCACCGGAAATTTTCAAAATAAAAAAAACGTGCTGCTTTGCGGTTGCTTTACTTAAAAAAAAAAAAGTCACTACCTGTGCGGCCCGGTGAGAAGTCAGTACCTCGCGGGAGGGTCTCATTTGTGTGTCATCACACAAATGAGCGATTTTGGATATTCCCTGACATAACATAAACTTATTGGCGAATATAAAACGAACATAACATAAAACAAAAACCTTTTGGAGCCATGTTGTTGTCTTTTCCTGGGTATTATTGTCATAGACGTTTATATGTCTATGGTTGTTGTGTTTACTGACGAAACCACGCGTGATTTTGCTAATCTCGCGTGATTTCGTGCTCTCAGTGACAGCTGCTTCCCTGCTGCTATGCCCCTCATACGCACCCGGTGGAAAGGGCCAAGCAGCAGAATACGAAAGTGAAACGTGCTGCTGCTGTAACGTGCCGCTTACGCGTCCGGTGGAAAGGAGGAGTAAGATCCGTTCGAATGCTTTGTTGTGCAGAAAAGCACCTGTTTGACGCTTGGTCGTGTGGTGTAGTTATGAGCAAAGTAAATCTAGATTCCTTTAGTATTTTTGTTTTGTTTTACAGCTAAACTGAGTGCTTCAAATTGTTTCTGAAGAGCATTAAACTTTATTTTCTTTCCGTAGCTTATTTTGTCATTCATAAATTCCTAAATAGTTTTTTTTGTTGTTATTCCTGTGTTATTTATAATCTCGAACTTGGAAGACCCTAAGGCCGTCAGTTTCTTCTGCCTTCCTCCTCATCTTTTGTTTCTGTCTTCACAGGACCTGCGGGACGTCTGGCTCCACTACCCACCACACCCCCTGCAGGTTGGTCGAGAGGTGCTTTATTATTGATGTCTATTTGTTCTCTGTTGCCTCTCATTAAAACTCACCTCATCCATTTGGAGAAAATTGTCTTCTGGTAACCGATTTTTATTTTTTTTTGCAATGGCTGATTTATATTTTATAACTGTCACGATGTTTTCCTGCAGCTTTACTGAGCTGCTTCTCGGTTTTGGTCAAGACCTGAATCCTCATTCTGATTTACTCTTCTTCGGCAACATTTCACTCTTCTCCATCGCCTTTGCTTCTCTCTTTCACTCTCTCCGTGTCTCCACTGTGCTTCGAGTTGCATTGCTCTACACAGAAACACTGAACATGTCAGCAGTGTTTGTTTGAAATTAGAATTTGGAAGACGAGATCAAAGATGCCATAACAGGATTACGATCCCGAATCACACGAGGTCTCCAGGGACCGCCAGGCATCTTTCTCTCTGATGTGTTTTGTGGGAATAAAGCGTTGCTTTCTGTGAGATTTGTGTTTCGGCTCTGTGTAAGTGCATTTGCAAAAGTGTCTCGCATGTCTGTTTTTACATGTCTGGCCCAAAAATAGCTTTTTGTGTGTACATGTGTGTCTTCATCCTTGCCTCCTCATCCATCTATTTGTCACCTCCAAACGTTGAAGACTCTCGGAGAGCCTGGGTGTTTTCGTTGAGCTCGTCAGGGCTCAGGATTAACCGACTGCAGCCAGCGCTCTGTTTTATTCGTGGGCTGCACAGCACAGTCCCCAGCAGTGGGTACACGAACAGGGTGGAGCCCCGTGGGTCCGCCCTGCGACCCGCCACTGCTCTGTGGTGCGAGGTCTGCTTCCATTAGCCACTTCAGAGCAGGAGCCTCATTATTCTACACACTGGATGCTGCTGCAGTTTCCTCTGGGTGGCCCCCTGACAGCGGGTTGTTAAATTGTTCCAACTTTATGGTAGCTTGATAGCATCCTGCCCTTTTGACTCAGATTGATAATCAGCGCTGGGCCTGATTTTAAACCGTTTTTATTTTGTTCTTTATCTTTTAGTATTGTTTTCGAGGATCCAGACTCTCTTGTCATTTTTTAAGTAGTTTTGATGAATACTTCAACTGTTTCAGCTCTGTCTTCCTTTCAAAAGTAATGTAACATAAATATCCCAATCACAGCAAGTGCTTGAGAAACTGTTAACTGTTTGAGTTTTGAGTAACTTTAGTCAATGAAAAATTGGTCTTGAGTCTTTTCTGAGTAGCTCTGTTGGAATTTAGGTTATGATAATGTTATGTATTAGCTGGAGATACCAATAAGCTTGAGTAGCTGTTAGCATGAGTAACTTTTAGCTTGAGTAGCTGTTAGCATGTGCAACTTTTACCTTGAGCAGCTGTTAGCATGTGCAACTTTTAGCTTGAGTTAGGGTGACAAGATTTTCAAAATGAAAAACTGGTACACCAAAATTTGACCAAAAATTAAAGGTTGACACATCCTGTCGCTGATGACATGTATCAGCTTTTTATTATAGAAAGTGCAAAAGTAGTAATACTTGAAGATCTATTTTCAACATAAGGAGATTCTTTGGTAATCTTTTTAGTGCAACATTTCTATTGTAACAATACTGTGTTTTTTTAAACACTTTTTCTGGGGGGGAACATTAAAAGTAGCCCTTTTGTGAACAGTAAAAATTATATATATATATATTTAACGAACCTCAACTTGTTTAGAAACAAAATCAAATAATAGCTTTAGTGTTCTCCCCTAACATTAGTGACTCTTGTGTGGCACCGCTTAATGTTTGCTAGTTTTAACATGGCTCTGCACGTCCACGTTCCCACCGTGAGCCACGGAGAATTCACACTTACAGAAAGCACAAAACGCAGCATATTTGTTTCCCAGTAATTTTCTGAGAAAGTGCTTTTTCATTGGTTTTACAATCCCTTTGATAACTTTGTGATTGACATGCAAAGAGAATTAGTTCTGTGCGCTGTGAGTCATTAAATTGGTTAAAAATCGGGACCTTCGGGAAAAAGGATGGGTGAAATCGGGACAACATAATTGGTTTGTTAACATCCTTGGGGACATCGGGACAAATGGCTCAAAATTGGGACCGTCCCGGGTAAATCTGGATGCCTGGTCACCCTAGCTTGAGTAGCTCTTAGAATGAGTGACTTTTAGCTTAATAAGCTGTTAGCATGAATAACCTTTAGCTTGAGTGACTTTTAGCTTGAGTAGCTGTTAGCATGAGTGACTTTTAGCTTCATTAGCTGTTAGCATGAATAACCTTTAGCATGAGTAACTTTTAGCTTGAGTAGCTGTTAGCATGAGTAACCTTTAGCTCAAATAGCTTTTACTACTATTTGTTAGCTAAATTGTATGCTAGCTCGAGTAACTGTCGGCTTAGCTGTTCTCATAATCAACTAACCATGAGAGTTTCTCAGCATGTGTAACTCAAACAATTTCCTTAGGTGACTGTTACCATGAATAACTGTCACCAGCTGTTAGTTTGGGTAGAAACTGCAAAAATATAATTGCTTATTGGGTTTAAATATATGGGGTGATGTGGAATTCTGTAATGATGGAGGACATGGTCCGAGAAGATAAACACCCTATATCAAGGTGCGCATAGTTATCAGTCAGCTTCTCTTCCTCAGACGAAATGGACCAAAAAGAGATTTAACTGACTCAGAAATGTCAAAAAGTGGCGGGTGAAAAGGCTTTCATTGGAATGCAGCGAAATTGACAAGATATGGGTGTGTGATCACACAAACATCAAACGTTTAGTTGTAAATACATTCAAAAAGATGCTAATTAACTGCCAAAGATTTGAGAAGACTCAGACATGAAGCTACGAGGAATCCATTCTCCTCCAGTGCTTTCGTATTCCAGAGCTGCAACGTTGCTGGATTGCTCTGAAGCACAAGATGTTCAGTACTTAAAGACATGGCCATGGTAAGGCAGTGCCGAAACCCTACCTCCAGTGAACAAGAAGCATGAATTGAAACATCAAGACCGGTTCAAAAAATATCTGAAGACAGATTTTTCAAAGGTTTTATGGTCTGATGAGATGAGAGCAACTCTTGACAGACCAGATGAATAGGCCTCAAAATCAACTCGAGACATTTCTTTCCCAAGTCGTGAAACAGGAAAAAAGTTTGCATCATTCATGAAGACCATGCTTTTTAATGCAGGACAAAGCTCCATCACATATATCCAGGTACTCCACTGCATGGCTGGCCTGCAAAGGCCTTATAGATAAAAGAATGACTCCCTTCCTTACCTGACGTGAACCCTATTGAGAACTTCTTAGTCTTTTTAGAAAAAGGAGATTTACTGTCACTGCTGCATGTAAAGGTGGTCATACACGGATCAAGAAACTAATAGATTCATTATTTAAAAGGGATTATTTTCACTTCATGAGACAAAAATAAGCAAGCAAGTTGGATAAAAGTCTTCTTTCACTTGATTGCATAATCATTCTGCACACTGATTG
Source organism: Valencia hispanica (assembly GCA_963556495.2). Taxonomy (NCBI): domain Eukaryota; kingdom Metazoa; phylum Chordata; class Actinopteri; order Cyprinodontiformes; family Valenciidae; genus Valencia; species Valencia hispanica. Next base: position 45,077,570 of record OY747716.1, on the reverse strand, counting down.
TTGCCCTATAATTGACTCGGACAAACCGTCACGTCTTACTTTACATTTACAATGAAAGCGGTAGGTGCCGAAACGATTCCTCAAGAGGCTCTTGACAACTTTTGGAGGCTAACAACATTTGGTAACTTTGAGGAGCATTCAGAGAGGTCGGCATTATGCCTTGGGGGGATATGTAAAAAAAATCAAAGTACAATTATATGAAAATAAACTGAAATCAGAGCCACGGATCTTCGGCTCTCAAAGCGAGACACAGAACCCTTATCTGGCATAAATTGTCTTTGACAAGGGAGACATCACTGAAGACCGGCGTTGTTCATGTACAGCAGGGTAATGTGTTAAACTGTGGTGGAAATTTTCCTATGTAATTAGGATTTAAGTATATATTCTCTGTTTCGTGAATGCATCTAGGGTAAGATGACAAGGTTATTGTTCCAGTTTAATGATTTGATAAAGATGTCAGATCACCAGAGAGACAGACGCCGGGACAGCAAGATAACATAATAGTCTGACCTTGGATGTGCTGGTCCATGCTTTGCTATCGGACTGGCTTGAACCAGTTCTCCAGAGGCTGGGCATGAAGATTGGAGAAGATGTCCTGCAGAGATAAACAGTGATAGCTGAATACTATTTAAGATGTTAGTCAGAAAGGTTGGGTAGGGCGATGCATGAGCAATCTCTGTCCCCTCCATGTTTTGGCCAACACATGTTTGTATTAAATACTTAAACGCCTACTGGGACTTAGTCTTCTTTATTATGGAAACCCTCAGGTATTTTCCGTCGTTACACTTGGCGCCCAACGAAGCCTCAGCGAACGGAATGGACAATTAACCATCAGTTAACATAACAATAGGCTGCTAAGTGGCTAGCTTAAGAAAGCTCATTACTGCTAGCTTTACGTGACTTAAATGACCGGATTGCCAAGATTATAGAAGACCATTGTCTTGCCTTCAAACAAAAGTAGACACATTCTTGTTAATAGTTGTGACTTTGAGTTGACTGTGTGGTCTGCCACACAGCTTTATCCAACGGAGACATTTGTCCATGTTTTGTTTCGGGAAATGGAAAAAAAATAAACTCCGTTGCTTATTCTCTCAAAATACCGTGTTTCACTTTTGCATGTGCCCCAGGTACATCAGGTAACCATTTTTGTGCTTTAAAACACAAATAAAGCCCAGAAAACCAGAAAGGTGTCGCAGGTCCTAATGCTTCTCTATGGAGCGAGACGATGGGAATGTCCGAGTCAAGTTTGTTTTTCCGAGAAACTGGTAGTTCAATGCTACACATACAGTTGAAACCAGAAGTTTAAATACACCTTTTGTTGTTGTCTGAAGTCAAATAAGACCAAACCTGTTTCAAACTCTTATTTCAGGTCAGATAAAATTACCAAAATCATTTCTACTTGCTGAATGCCATAATATTGAGAGACGGAACATGTCAGAGATTTATTTATTTACATCTTTGAAGTCAGAGGTTTACATACATTTCCTCAGTATTTGGTAGCGTTGCCTTTGAACTGTATGACTTGGCTGAAACGTTTTGGGTTTCCTTCCACAAGCTTCTCACAATAGTTTCGTGCAGTTCTGGCCTGTTCCTCCTGACAGAACCGGTGGAACTGGGTCAGGTTTGTAGGCGGCACCGTTCACATACACACACCTTTTCAGATCTTCTCACAAGTTCTCTCTAGGATTGAGATCCTTAATCATACCATTGTAATGTTTCAGCTGATGTTTTATGTTTTCATCTTGTAAAGCACTTAGAGTTGCCTGGTTGCTGAAATGTGCTATACGAAAACTTGCTTGTTGCCTGTGTGTATTCACAGTTAAATAAGTCCTGTTCTTCCTAAGATGAAGAAGCCATCACTCAATCAGCAACAGGAAAAAGTCAGATTACAATTTGGAAATGTGCTCGGGGTCAAAAACTTCGTTTATTGTGGTCTGAAATGGCCATGATGGTCATTGTAATAATTCAACTGTGAAGTACAAAGGTGGCAGCATCAAGTTGTGTTGCAGATAACAAAATAGGAAGAAAATTTAAAGCAACACCTTAAGATATCCCCCAAGAAGTTAAAACTTTGGCACCAACAGGTCTTCCAAATGGACAATGATCCCAACTATACCACCAAATAAGTTATGGACAACAAAGTCAATGTTTTGAAGTAGCCATCACTATGCGCTGATCTCAGCCCCATAGAAAATGAGTGGGCGGAGCTTAAAAAGGTGTATGTGATCAAGGTGGCCTGCAAACCTGAGTCAGGAGGAATTGGCCAAAATTCAGGCAAACTATTGTGAGAAATTCAGCTGTAACAGCTGCAAAGGGACAGGTAATAGAAGCCTTTAGATTCACACGAGAAAAACAATAAAAAGATCATATATGTATATTAAGGACAAAAAGTACTGTGCAGTTAATAAAATGAAAATGAAAATGGCATACTCAGATTTTAGGAATGTGCATCTGAGCAGGATCATTTAAAAAAGTCCATTAATAAATAACATATTTCCAAAGAGTAAAATAATAGAAACTGCAACTAACAGCAGCAGAAATTTTATTTGAACTGAGGAAAATTTTACGAATTGCAGCAGAGATGTAAACATTTAATGAGTTTGTCGGAAGCGGTACTGTTTATAGATTCTAACAGGTGCTGGGAGGAAAGACCTACCATAACGTTCCGTTGTGCACCTTTGATGCAACAGTCTGTCGCTGAAGGAGCTCTCCAGCTCAGTAACAGCCAAATGCATGGAGTGGGAGACACTTTCCATCAGTGATTTTTATTTTTTTTATTTGGAACCCCCAAAAAATTTGCCAAATCATAGTTTAAATGCAGTTCTACCAAACTACGAGGAAAGTATGTAAACGTCTGACTTTAAAAGTACCAAAAATATTTCTGTCATCATTATTCCGACATCTGCGAAATAGAAATAATTTGAGTGATTCCAAGTGAGCTAAAGCAGGAAAGGTTAGTCTGGTTTTCTGTCAGTGGATGTAAATCTATGGTTTGAATTAGTTGTGGGCGATCTAAACGGTATAAGGTAGAAATAATATAAATTGGGCCAACGGTACAGATTTAGACTATACTAGCCTACCTCGATTGCGCATTTTCATGTTGTCCTCAAGCTGTGTCTACGTACTTTGTACCAGCTACAACACGAGGATAAATACTGATGTTCAGAGTTCGTATTTACACTAGATATTGCAAGTTTAAAATGTGTTGTTTTCCATTAAAATGGAAAAGAAACCTGTTGAACTTGAAGCATTTTTGATTCAAATATGTGCAGCTTTACTTTTGTGCGATTTAATTTATAAATAAGTAACTAGGAAAGCAGACAATTTTGAACTTTGTTTTCGTAACATTTAGCTTTTGTTTTATTTAAAATATCTTCATCTTTATGTTGTGAGAATTTTTGTGTTGCGTTTATTTGGGGGGAAAGGATTTAAATATTTGTTAAATGCATTTTGCACAATAAATGTTCTTTAAATGGCATTCCAAACTTTTTTGAAGTTGTTCTGCTGCAATGTATCTGGAAAGTGAGAATGTTCATAAACAGTCATTTTGGCATATAAAGAAAAGAATGATCAAAATAGATATCATTACCGCACATGCTTTAGATTACATCGCAATATAGATTTGAGGCCATATCGTCCACCCCTAGTTTGAACTATATAAATTAAACCAGTTACATCACATCACTTTGGACCAATCTTCACCCGTCCTCCTTGGTGTAAAGCTGTTTGTTGCCGCACTCTAAAACGGTCTAAAAGAGTGACTCCCTCGTCATCGTAAACATATTTTTCCATAAGCGTTGAAAGCTCCCAAAGTTGGAACATGAAGCCCAAAGATTGTTGCTGAAAGGTAACAAGGTGCAACCTAATTTCCTTCCCCACCAAGACGAGGAGGAAGAAGTGAAAGAGGAGCTGCCCTAATGAGGTTTGAGCTGACGGCGGTGGCAGCTCGCCACGGCATGTGTAATTACGCGTGCACAAGATGTTTGGCATGCGCCGTGCTCGCCACCGACGCACCCTGCAGAGGGATGTGGAGCGCCTCGTGGTTTACAGGCACTTCTTCATGTTTTCACTTCATCCCAAACCAAGACACACACACACACACACACACCAGCTCTCCAGGATAATTTAGCAGAACGTCATTTACGTTGAGTGTGGATTACAAAATTTCTCCTTCAGTTTATCAGGGGGTACACAAGTGTAAAGCTTGTTGGTGCCTCAGCTCTGATTCTGCCTTCGTTTTGGACTCTGAAAGTGATGCTTTGAAGGCATTTCAAACATTTTTATATTTATGTATTTCTTCATGGCTTCTGTTGATTCCCCCCCCCCTACCTCCTCTTTACTTCGTTTGAAGCCTTGCTCCTGGCCATTCCCCCTGAAGGATAGCTAGCTCCTGTGAGTGCTGAACTCGTCAGATGTTGTTAGTTGCGATTCATGACATTTAAACGCCTTCCGTTAATGAACAGAAGGAATTTATAAGAAAAAAGAGAGGCAGGAATTTTCTTTTCCTTTTTTCTCCGTACGTGCCGGAAGATGGAACCATGACATTACCGGCAGCACTCCAATTAAAATACCGGGTTTAAAAATACATCTCTGCTCGCCTCGCCATGGGAGACTTTGAAAAATGATGCTTTAAGATTGCGCAGACAAAAAGAAATGTTGGGGAAATAAAGGAAGAGCGGTCATCGTCTTCTAAAGAGCCTTGATCTTGTGTGTTTGGGAGAACAAAGCAGAAGCAGAAGGTCTGATAAATGTGCTTCGGTTATCTTCGAATGTCCTCGAGAAACGTCTGGATATCTAGAAAAATATGTTTTGGTCAAGCTAACAGTTGCACCACACACAGAGACCAATTAGATGATTCCAGCAACTTAATTAACGCCCCCATAAGAACTTCTCCTGATTCAACAAGCATGCATTTATTTATGTACTTTTTTTGACTGTGTAAGCATTTTCTCCTTTAATGAGCCCGGTCATAAGCAAATATTGTGGTCAAAGACAGTGAAAGACATTCTAGATTTTATTACATGCAAAAAAACAAACAAACAATGAAAGTAACAGTGTTGCCTTTCTTTTAATACAACCGGTGACTTGCTGTACTTGCCTGAGTCACCAGAGCCATTGACTGTAAGAAACACCAGATTCAGAAAGAGGTAAAAAAGGAACCGTTTGACTTAAAAGTTGACGAGTAAGAGGCACCATCTGCTGCAGATCGTCTCCAGATTGTTTTGAGGCGAGGTTAAAACACACATTCCAAACAGGCACCCCAAAAGCACTGCTTGGTGAGGGATTGGGCAAAATATTTTTTACAGGATGAAGCCTGATTCTTCTCCTTCACCTCCTGTTGACTCTCTGGTTTGGGGTGTTTGAGGTACCGGACACATCTCTCTGATGAACTCCTAAAAAGAGGGTTTACACTGGGAAAATCATCCGTTCAGTCTTTGAGAGAGTCTTTGATTGACCCCTACTTAAAAAAAAAACTGCAGTGTACGGAAGGATAGAACTGCCATCCAGTTGAGATAAAAAATAGAGCTATATCACGTAATAACGTGAAAACTTTATCGTTTAAACAATATAACTTTGTTGTTTGTACAACATACCATCATGTTCTTACAACATAATTTTCCCCTTTTTAACAATATTCATATTTATCACGTTATAACAAACATTTCATGTTCTTTCAATAAAAATATTATACTATATATTTTACTGTTTTTAATGTTTCCATCTGCTTTGTACAGTGTCCTTGGGTGTCCTGATAAGGCGCTTTCATATAAAATGTATTATTATGATATTGTTCGAACAATAGATTTTATTGTACAAACATGAAAAGTATATCGTTCGAAAAATAAAGTGTTTTATATATTCTTAGAACAAAAATAATTTTGAAAGATGACGGGGACAGATTAGCGATTTGAGAAAATGTCTCATCTATCGGAACTGGTTAAGTTCTATTTAATGCTTGGATTGAAGCATGGAGAGATTTTGCTGTTATTGCACAGCTTGGACAGTATTGAAATAACCTGTAAACTGAGAAGGAAACTAAAACATGCATGTTGCCATGTTGCTGCCAGGTCAGAGCGGCCAGTTCTCAAAATTGAGCAAACTCCACATCAGCATGATTTGGGTTTCTGAACGCAGCACGTTTTACGTTCTGTTATCATTACATTTCTTTCACAATAGTTCTTACAATAAAATATATTGTTTGAGCAATATATTTTATTGTAAGAACATGAAACGTTTTTCTTTATAACGTGATAAATACACTCACTGGCCACTTTATAAGGCACACCTGTTCAACTGCTTGCTAATGCAAATTTCTAATCAGCCAATCACATGGCAGCAACTCAATGCATTTAGGCATGTAGACATGGTCAAGACGATCTGCTGCAGTTCAAACCGAGCATCAAAATGGGGGAAGAAAGGTGATTTAAATTACTTTGAACGTGGCATGGTTGTTGGTGCCAGAAGGGCTGGTCTGAGTATTTCAGAAACTGCTGATCTACTGGGATTTTCACGCACAACCATCTCTAGGGTTTACAGAGAATGGTGCGAAAAAAGGAAAATATCCAGTCAGCGGCAGTTCTGTGGGCGAAAATGCCTTGTTGATGCCAGAGGTCAGAGGAGAACGGCCAGACTGGTTTGAGCTGATAGAAAGGCAACAGTAACTCAAATAACCACTTGTTACAACCTAGGTATGCAGAAGAGCATTTCTGAACGCACAACACGTCGAACCTTGAGGCAGATGGGCTACAGCAGCAGAAGACCACACCGGGTGCCACTCCCGTCAGCTAAGAACAGGAAACTGAGGCTACAATTCACACAGGCTCACCAAAATTGGACAACAGAAGATTGGAAAAATGTTGCCTGGTCTGATGAGTCTCGATTTCTGCTGCAACATTTGGATTGTAGGGTCAGAATTTGGCGGGGGACATTTTCTTGGCACACTTTGGGCCCCGTAGTACCAATTGAGCATCGTTGCAACGCCACAGCCTACCTGAGTATTGTTGCTGACCATGTCCATCCCTTTATGACCACAGTGTACCCATCTTCTGATGGCTACTTCCAGCAGGATAATGTGCCATGTCATAAAGCTCCAATCATCTCAGACTGGTTTCTTGAACATGACAATGAGTTCACTGTACTAAAATGACCTCCACAGTCACCAGAACTCAATCCAATAGATTCACCATTGGGATTTGGTGGAACGGGAGATTCCCATCATGGATGTACAGCCGACAAATCTGCAGCAACTGCGTGATGCTATCATGTCAATATGGACCAAAGTCTCTGAGGAATGTTTCTAGTACCTTGTTGAATCTATGCCACGAAGGATTAAGGCAGTTCTGAAGGATAAAGGGGGTCCAAACCGGTACTAGCAAGGTGTCCGTAATAAAGTGGCCAGTGAATGTATGTATACTGTTAAAACTTCAAAATTATACTTTAAGAACATGATGGTGTCTTGTACAAAAAAAGTAATATTGTTTAAACAAAGTTTTCACTTTATTACGTGATATAGCTCTATTTTTATTTCACCTAGGTGGCAGCTCTACGCTTCCGTCGCAATTGTTCCATCAAGTAGACCTATCTAATTTTTTGTATCCATTGTGTGACTGATGGTGGTTCAGGTCTCGATCAACAGACTGTTATCATCTTTCTTGCAGTCACTAACATGAGATAAAGCAGAGGTGTTTTATCTTGAGAAAGATTGTCTGGTAATGGTAAATAGCCTGCATTTGTATAGCGCTTTTTCAGTCAGAGGACCACAAAGCGCTTTACACTACATTCACCCATCACACAGTCACACGCTGATATGAATAGGTTCAATAAAAATATTAGAGGATTCAGAGGAAAGGTTCCGTTTTAAGAAATTCTCCTAAATGCATTTAACATCCCAAAAAAAACTTGAGTATCATGGGATTATCCCCCCAAAAATGAGTTTGATTGCCTACAACTCCCCAGTTTCTCCATCTGTACCATTGTTTAATGCATTTTCTTATCCATCCCATCTAACATTCATCCATTCATCCTTCTATGCATCATCCTTAAAAATGTATTATCTATTCATTCATCCATCCAATCATCAGGGCATCCATCCATCCTGTTTTTTTATCCATCTGGCCATTTATCCATCCATCCATTTAATGTTTTTTTTCATCCATTTATCAACTCAATTTATGTAAACCATCCCATCACTCTGTCCGATGTCGGGGCTAGGAGGTGAAAGGTCCAAATGGAAAGCCAAATCTCTCTCTCTCTAGAAACCTACTCAAAGCTCAGATGTCATTCCTAGAGAAGAAGCTCCTTTGAGCCTCCTGCATGCACAGTGTTGTACTATGTCATAATCCATACCTTATGTCAATAAATGTGGGTGGGAAACTATAGCTGGAAGATGAGTAGAAAGCCTCACCTTTTATCTAAGCTTCTTCAACTTACTGGTTACTGCAAACAAACCACCAACCAATCATGCTTTCTGTTCCCTGCCTCGTCCCATCATTACTTCAGATCAGGAGAGAGAGTTGAGATCCTCTCCTAGCAGACAGTTCCCTCCACCCTAGAAGAAGTCTTCAACTTTTCTCTGGTTGAGAACCTTTGTTCTCAGACTCAGATCTAATACTCATTTCTTTTTTCTGATGTAAAACATGTTGAGGTCGGTAATCTGGTGCTGATCTGCAATAACAAGTGTCGGAAAAAGGCTTTCTATCCTTTCATGAATGTTGGGTCAGATTTAGAAGCTCAGAAGTTACCGCTGAGTATCCTCTGTCTCTTTTGCCCCTTTTCCACTAGGATCGGTTCGGTCTGGAACGGGTAGACTCAGCCCCGATTTGAAGTGTTTCCATTACCTTTGTTGGGGCCGAGCCGACCCCTTTTTTTGGACTACCTCTGCCTTGGTCCGAAGCGGGCCGAAGCGACCCAACATGCCCACCTATGGACTGATTGGTCGGGTAAAGTCAAGTCAGTCACAAGCCTACCTATGTAGTGGGTTCCACTGATTGGCCTGGCGGTGTGCATGCGCGGAGTTTCTTTATCAGAAAGAGCCACACTCCGAGTACGACGTACAAAAATACCTCAACGTCTTCCATTGTTGTTTCTCCGTCATATTCTGCTCTTAATGTGCATGTCCACATTTGTTTACTACTCCTATGGCAATTACGAATGGCATCACGGACCTTTCGCACCACTTTAAGCTGAGCACGCCCATGCCCTCGCCTACGTCTGTATTCCTGAGATAGTAATGGAAACACAACCAGCCCCTTCTGGGCTGTGCTGACCCGACCCTAGTGGAAGAGGGGCATTTGCGACCACTATCTAATTGGCTTTGCTTGGTCAATCTCTTCCCTGTTGTCTCATCTCTGTTGTCTCTCTCCAACCCAGGTGCAGGAGCCTCAGAGTGACCGGCAGTTGATTGAAACGTCTCCGGTTCTTCAGAAACTGACCAGCTTTGAGGATTCGATCGGGGTTTTGTTCACGCATGTTCGCCTGCTGGCCAGAGCGTTCACCCTGAGGACCGTGGGCTTCAACCACCTCACCCTGTGAGTACACTCAATTAGGGCTGAGGGCTATGGCCTCAAATCGATATAACGATATATATTCAGCAGTTCCTTTGGATAATGATGAATGGACGATAACTACCCCAAGAGGCTGTGGCCTCTTCCATAATCGTTTTTTTTAAACAACCATTAATGGCTGTATGATTGGGGTGGAACTGTTATAACGTTTTGCCTTTTGAATATGTTTTTGCGTTGTCGTGTTTTTTATATCACTAATTTTGGCACTAAAAAAATCAGCCCTACAACACAGGCAGTCGGCCCGTGTAACGTCTCCAATTAACGGCTTCAACCAGCCTTTCAATTCAGGGTTCGGTTTCGACTTCTCCCTGTATTTCGCCAAACTACACACTCTTTTTTTTAAATGCACAGAATATACCGATATTGGCAAAATGACATCGGTTATAGTCAAGAATTTCTATATCGGTAAATTTTCGGTTTATCGCCCAGCCCTGCACTGGATGCTCTCAGGCTGGAAGGGAAATCAGTCTGCCTTCTTTACAGCTGATTCCGAGTCTTTGCTAAACAACCTGAGCTCTGAATTATTCACTATTAAAAGGCCCCTAAACTCATCACATGTACCAAAAACCTTCAGAAAGTCAGAAAGGCACTCATTATAAATTTTTAAAGAGAATAAGCGGCACTCACAAGTACAGTGGACCCCTGGTTATTCACAGGGATTAGGGACCACAACCGCCCACAAATACTTGAGACCCACCTCTAAAAACGCTCTTAACTGCTTATTTTAATTGTTCAAACACTAAATATTCCTCAATATGCATTTAAAGGCACAATGGAAATCGCCTTGGCACTACCACAGAAGCTAACATCTACAGTCTTCCTTATCTCCCAATCAGCACCAAGGAAAATCAAAGGCTCTCCTGGATTGGCTGATTTGCAAACCTCGGCCAAGTAGCGTGTCATGTAGCTTTGCTGTTCTGTATTTCAGCTTACAAAGCAGCATTCTCTTTCAAATATTTTTAGACAAGCTCTACAGAAAAATTCGAGAATAATTTAGGGTTACGTTACAAAGAAAAATCCGAAAATACTGAACTTTGATCAGGTGGGAGGGTCCACTGTAGATTAAAGGGGCATACAGGCCAAAGTATTGGATGCTGATTTAGTTGTAACTTCTTTTATTTGACTTGGTAGAGAAGCTCAACAAATACACAATAAACTTAACCAGTAATTACGGGTCTCTTTCATTGTTATTTCGAGTCTGAAGAGTTAAGAATGTACTGCTCTGCACGGCAGGTAGTGAGCTACAGGTGGGCTTAAATTCAACCGTGACGTTTTGCCACTTCTCTAGGGCTGTAACGGTACATATATTCTGATTCGTCGGTACGGCCCAGTTGAGGTACCGAACGAATCCAGCTGTTTTCTGCATGAACAAAAGCAAAATGTTTGTGATGAACTCAGAGCGCAGTGCAACGGCGGTTTGTTTTGTTCTCTACGCCTCCTGGTGGTCAAAATCTCCTAAAGACCAAATTGGATAAACTGGCCTTGCAATATAAAGCATCTAGTGGCCAAAAGCTGCATAGACTACTAATTACATCGACTGTAGAGCACCGTTCTGCTGAAATGATGTTGGCTGACCAAACACGAGTTTGACGGATAGTTAAAAAATGGGGGTCTACTCCGTGCGTACCGGTCGGAGAGAGCCCTTTACGTCTATGGAAAATGGCGCTGCGTGTCTCCGCACCTCCGCTGACTGAGAAGCATAAACTAGGCTGAAAAGTTGCCCCTTAATCAGGCTCCCTCACCTTAGCTCTGGATCTCTAAAACTACTACACAGAAACATTTCAGCTGCTTTGACTACAGCTCTCCATGCTCTGGTCGTGTTGTCTTGTAATGCGACAAAAGGTGAAAAGGGTTCGCGGCAGTGGCCCTAATCCAATTCTCAAGTGTTTTAGACTCATCTCCTCTCCCAACAAACCTGAATCCAACGACGTTGGCTCTTAAAGAGTCGTCCACCCCGTGATTTTAAGGGCGCGAGGATTAGCTTGAACGGCCTCGGATCCGTCCTCCATCTTTAATCATGGCCGTCCCTCTGCAGCGTGTCCACGCTCCGTATGATGAGGGACATCTTGAACTTCATGTTCAAGTGAAACATGGTGCACCTTCTATGCCCCCCCCCGGAGACTTTTAAACCCCCATATCTGTATTCTGCCTCTTAACTGCGAGGCTGTAACCCCACTGGCCCATGGGAAATGCAGTTTTGATTCACTGGATTTTCCCGGACAAGGTTTTCTCTCTCATTTATTTCTGCCGCATCTCTCATCAGTCAGATTTTTTTTTCCCTCCCTCTCTCGCTGTCGAGCTTCGGTCCACCTAGTGATTTCTTGGAGTCTCGCTTAAATCATTCTTTTTGATGCAGATTTAATTAAGGCCGGCTTCTCTATACATCCTCCGTGCGTGCTGCGCTCAGAGACAGAGAGACGCACATGTGGTTTCTGGTCTGTTTTTCCTCTGTTAATTGCGGCGTCTCCCAGCAGTGCTACAACACCCCTGACTTTGAAAGGGTTTTTTAAATTTTATTTTTTTTCCTGCGCTATGACGTTTATTCGATAGTCGGGCAGGAAAGTAGCAAACTTTCTATAGGGACGGCTTAAAATTGATCGCAGCGAGAGGTTCTGGATCCGTCTGTAACAAACACGCTGTTGTTGTGTAGCTGTCCTCATTTATTCATACAGTGCAATTTTTTAAAATAACGCAATTTTCATTAACCCACCTTCCAGCTAATGAGGCTCCTCTTTGCAGAGTTTTTCTTTTTTCTACATTCAGACTTCGAGTGGTTTATTTGCAATTGACGCTCCGCTCACTTCTGAGCTTCACAACTCCACACAATAGTGGGTTTGACAGCTAAAGCAAATTAGGCTTGGCAGCGTACGTTTGATATCTTATTGGCAGGTTGCTCTCTGTAATTGCTTGCTTAGGTTGGCCACAAGGATACTTCTCGGTGTGTTTGTGTGCACCGTCTGCACACTTTCCACACACACACACACAGAGTCTTGAGCGTGCTCTAATCCATCACTTAAATGTCAAACCTCTCTCCACTCGGGGGTCAGTCGAGTTGATTAGAGGTCCAGAGCTTTGTCTCCTACTGAGCGTTACTTTGAGGACTTTCCAACTCAAGGTTGAAAACGATGTTTTTCCAACTCGATGGCGGCGAGGTTGAGTTTTAAACTTGTTCAGCTGAATCTGACCGCTATCCTGCAGCCAGAGGTGGGCAGAGAGGAGTAGCACAACTTCAACATCATATCTTTACTCAAGTTAAAAAGTAGCCGTCCGAGAAATCAACCGAGTAAGAGTAGAAAAGTATTTGATTAAAAGGCTACTTTCGTGATGACTATTTAATCCTAACATCTGATGCAATATTTAAAATTTGTCATTAGTTTGACAAAAATATGTGGAAATTCTGCTATTTCAAAAACTACATTATACAAGTATGAAAAACATGGAATTAAACGATTTCTTTTCGATAACAAACTTATAAAACTCATATTTTTGGTAGGTAATGGAAGTACTTTAAAACAGGGTAAAGTACTTCCATTGAGGATTACCGTATATTCACTATTTCCAAATGGCACAACAGGCTCAGCAGATGGAAAATAACGTGAGAACAACAAAGTTTGTGTACAAAACAAGAGGTTTCACTTTAATGTAATTCGTAAGTGTATGTAAAAAATAAAATAAATAATAGTAATTTTTCGTTCACTAAAGTCAGTCATCTATTTTAGAGCATCCAGAAATTTTACTCAAGTACAAGTAAAAAGTAGCTGTCCGAGAACTCACTCATTTAAGAGTAGAAAAGTATTTGATTAAAAGGCTACTTTGGTCCTGAGTAACTATTTAATCATAACATATGATGTAATATTTAAAATGTCATTAGTTGACAAAAATATTATGTGCAAATTGTATTTCAAATACTTAATTATGCAAATGACAAAAAAAAAAAAATACTAATTCAAATATGAGAAACATGCAAATAAACTGTTTGATTGGATGTATGTGTGTGTATGTGTGTGTATGTATATACATATGTATGTATGTGTGTGTATGTATATACATATGTATGTATGTGTGTGTATGTATATACATATGTATGTATGTGTGTGTGTGTATGTATGTATGTATGTGTGTGTATGTATGTATATACGTATGTATGTATGTATGTGTGTGTATGTATATACATATGTATGTATGTGTGTGTATGTATATACATATATATGGATGTGTGTGTATGTATATACGTATGTATGGATGTGTGTGTATGTATATACGTATGTATGGATGTGTGTGTATGTATATACGTATGGATGTGTGTGTATGTATATACGTATGTATGGATGTGTGTGTATGTATATACGTATGTATGGATGTGTGTGTATGTATATACATATGTATGGATGTGTGTGTATGTATATACGTATGTATGGATGTGTGTGTATGTATATACGTATGTATGGATGTGTGTGTATGTATATACGTATGTATGGATGTGTGTGTATGTATATATGTATGGATGTGTGTGTATGTATATACGTATGTATGAATGTGTGTGTATGTATATACGTATGTATGGATGTGTGTGTATGTATATACGTATGTATGAATGTGTGTGTATGTATATACGTATGTATGAATGTGTGTGTATGTATATACGTATGTATGTATGTGTGTGTATGTATATACGTATGTATGTATGTGTGTGTATGTATATACGTATGTATGTATGTGTGTGTATGTATATACGTATGTATGAATGTGTGTGTATGTATATACGTATGTATGAATGTGTGTGTATGTATATACGTATGTATGAATGTGTGTGTATGTATATACGTATGTATGTATGTGTGTGTATGTATATACGTATGTATGGATGTGTGTGTATGTATATACGTATGTATGGATGTGTGTGTATGTATATACGTATGTATGTATGTGTGTCTGTATATACGTATGTATGTGTGTGTGTCTGTATATACGTATGTATGTGTGTGTGTCTGTATATACGTATGTATGTGTGTGTGTCTGTATATACGTATGTATGTGTGTGTGTCTGTATATACGTATGTATGTGTGTGTGTCTGTATATACGTATGTATGTGTGTATGTCTGTATATACGTATGTATGTGTGTATGTCTGTATATACGTATGTATGTGTGTATGTCTGTATATACGTATGTATGTGTGTATGTCTGTATATACGTATGTATGTGTGTATGTCTGTATATACGTATGTATGTGTGTATGTCTGTATATACGTATGTATGTGTGTATGTCTGTATATACGTATGTATGTGTGTATGTCTGTATATACGTATGTATGTGTGTATGTCTGTATATACGTATGTATGTGTGTATGTCTGTATATACGTATGTATGTGTGTATGTCTGTATATACGTATGTATGTGTGTATGTCTGTAAATACGTATGTATGTGTGTATGTCTGTAAATACGTATGTATGTGTGTATGTCTGTATATACGTATGTATGTATGTATGTATGTCTGTATATACGTATGTATGTATGTATGTATGTCTGTATATACGTATGTATGTATGTATGTATGTATGTCTGTATATACGTATGTATGTATGTATGTATGTATGTCTGTATGTATGTATGTATGTATGTCTGTATATACGTATGTATGTATGTCTGTATATACGTATGTATGTATGTATGTCTGTATATACGTATGTATGTATGTATGTCTGTATATACGTATGTATGTATGTATGTCTGTATATACGTATGTATGTATGTATGTCTGTATATACGTATGTATGTATGTCTGTATATACGTATGTATGTATGTCTGTATATACGTATGTATGTATGTCTGTATATACGTATGTATGTATGTATGTCTGTATATACGTATGTATGTATGTATGTCTGTATATACGTATGTATGTATGTATGTCTGTATATACGTATGCATGTATGTATGTCTGTATATACGTATGCATGTATGTATGTCTGTATATACGTATGCATGCGTGTATGTCTGTATATACGTATGCATGCGTGTATGTCTGTATATACGTATGCATGCGTGTATGTCTGTATATACGTATGCATGCGTGTATGTCTGTATATACGTATGCATGCGTGTATGTCTGTATATACGTATGCATGCGTGTATGTCTGTATATACGTATGCATGCATGTATGTCTGTATATACGTATGCATGCGTGTATGTCTGTATATACGTATGCATGCGTGTATGTCTGTATATACGTATGCATGCGTGTATGTCTGTATATACGTATGCATGCATGTATGTATGTATATGTATGTCTGTGTGTGTGTGTATACACTACTCACAATAAGTTAGGGATATCCTTTGATATTAATAATAATGAATGAGAAGAAACATCATTTTCATTAGTGTAATATTTATTACCCCAAAAATGTAGACAATAACAAGGGTAGCCCCAAATTGACGGGCTCAGCAGATAGAAAATAACGTGTACGAACAAGAGGTCTCACTTTAATGTAAATTAAAGTTTAAATTAAAGTGTACGTCTGTGTCTCAGGCATTTTTGGTAAAAAAAAAAAAAAAGAAAGTCTATTTTTCATTCACTAAAGTTACTCGTGTTATGCAGCGCATCCAGAAACTTTACTCAAGTAAGAGTAGTGATACTTCATAATAATATTACTCAAGTAAAAGTAAAAAGTAGGGTGTAGGAAAACTACTCATAACAGTACATTTTATCCCAAAAGTTACTCAAAAGTAAATGTGACTGAGTAAATGTGACTAGTCACTAACCCACCTCTGCCTGCAGCAGGACCAGGAGTAGGAATTGAGATATTTTTGGTTTGATTTTGACTTCATTAGCTCATTAGTAGCCAAAGGCGCGTTGACCTAAATGCAGCCGACCGACTTGATGGCTGAGCAACGGCTGCCCCTGAGGACCAAAGGTCAGACGGAAGTAGGTCACGTCATGATAGAGTGAAGAACGAGGTCAGATAACGGAGAGGAAAGTCGGAAGATGAGGAAGGGTGTGGAGATGGGACGGCGGGCGACCTTTGACCTTTCACTTTGAGAAAGGAACGGAGGACGAGCTGACCTAGAATGGTGAAGAAGGTGCAAGAAGTGAAGTGAAAAGAAGTCATTGAGAGCGGAGCAAGAAAGTAATGATCCTTTCCCGCTTCTGTTCTGCTTGTTAAAACAATCATCTACTGCAATCCAAAGTCGTCCTTTATTTCTTCTTTCTGTCATACACATGACGGTCGTCATGGGAAACCTAATTTGTTTACGGGATTCGGTTCCACAGAGACCGAATTTGAGGGGTTTCTGTCTGGTTATTTTCATGATGGTTACAACTAATAACTCAAACTGAGTGTCTGGGATAATCTTAAATAAAAACAGACCAACAAAATGGTACAGAAATGTGGTCCTGCTGAGACGCGTCCCGTGTACTTTACAGTACGTCTGCACGCAATACTTGGCCGGGGTTCTCCCTGTTCTTTGTGATCTTCATTTTTTCCTTCCACTAAACTGTCCATAGAAAGCCTTGGATACAGCATTCTGTTAAGGGACGACTTCTTTCACAATTACCTTAACATTTTTAAACTGAGCATTCCTCCCGTAATACATTTATTTCTGTATTACAATTCCTTTTTTAAGTTTTTCAACTTTTCTGTGAATAGAAATAAATACTTGAAATATTTGGTGTAATAAATCCGTAGGAGTTTGAATGTTACATTACTGAAATACATCTTTCAAATGACTTTCAAACTAAGAACAGTTTTCATCAGGAGCAATTCAACTGTTAGAGACAGTTGAATTTTTTTTCTCCAGAAAATCGCCTGCTATGATTTTTATAATATTGTAAATTTATTTGTATAATGGTGCTGAAAATAAGTATTTGGTCAATAACGAAAGTTTATTTCAAACCTTTGTAAAGTAACCTTGGTTGGCAATGACAGAGGTCAAAGGTCTCCTGTAGGTCTTCACCAGGTTTGCACACACTGTAGCTGATATTTTGGCCCATTCCTCCATGCAGATCTTCTCTAGAGCTGGGATGTTTTGGGGCTGTCGCTAGGCAACACAGACTTTCAACTCCCTCCACAGATTATCTGTTGGATAGAGGTCTGCAGCCTGTCTAGGCCACTCCAGAACCTGGAAATGCTTTTTATGTAGCAGCTCCTTTGTCGCCTAGGCGATGTGTTTGGGATCATTGGCTTCAATGCTCTTGCTGATGGACGGAGGTTTTCACTCAAAATCTCACGGTACATGGTCCCATTTATTCTTTCCTTAATATGGATCAGTCGTCCTGTCCGCTTTGTATAAAAGCAGCCCCACAGCATAATGCTTCCACCCCGTGCTTCAGAGTGGGTATGGTGTTCTTAGGATGCAACTCGGCATTCCTCCCCCTCCAAACACGGCGAGTGGCGTTTATATTACTATTTTGGTCTCATCTGACCACATGACATTCTCCCAATCCTCCTCTGGATCATTCAGATGGTCTCTGGCAAACTTTAGGCTTCCCTGGACATGTGCTGGCTTAAGCAGGTCAACCTTTCGAGCACTGCAGGATTTTAATCCATGAAAACGTAGTCCTTTACTAATGGTAACCTTTGTTACTGTGGTCTCAGCTCCCTTCAGGTCTTTGAAGTCTCAGGTGTGTAATCTTGTCCCTGGTGTCCTTGGACAGCTCTCTGGTCTTGGCTATGGTGGAGGTTGGAGTGTGACTGTTTGAAGGTGTGGACAGGTGTCTTTTATACAGATGAGTTCAAACAGGTGCCGTTAATACAGGTAACTAGTGGAGGATAGAAGAGCTTCTTAAGGAAGATGTAACAGGTCTGTGAGGGCCAGAATCCTTGCTTTTTTACTGTTTTTTTCTGCACCGTTAAACAAATAAATTCGTAAAATAATCATACAGTATGTTTTGGGTTTTTTTTACATGCAATTTCAAGGATAAGACAGAAAATGGGTGAAAAGAAGCAGAGGAAAGTCTGACTGCTTAGAAGAGAAATATGAAGAAATTATGAATGATTTCAAATGTGCACAAAACTAATTTTTATCTGCTTAGCTTAAAAAGTCACGATAATTTATTAAAATAAACACGGCTTAGTGTTTTGCACCTTTGCTGTTCGCTTTATAAAATACTCAGAGTTTTATTGAGGATCAAATGGAGTTAAAATGAACATGTTTCTCATTAAAGCTGCTTGTTTATGAAGCCGTTCCGACAACTTCAGAGTATGCTCCATTTGCTGCAAAGACGATAAATATTTAGTTCATTAGATCAGGAACGGTTTTGTGAAAAAGTATTCACACCCTCAGGTTTTTGTTTCGGCTTGACGATCCGGCCGTCGCTCCCCCCCAGAACCCCTGAATGTGGACAATGACAGTAAAGTTTGATATCAAACAGTAACCTGATTAAATACAACAAGAGCTTTTGAAATGACAATTAAAGGGAGAGGGAAAAAAAAACTATCCGAACCCAGCGGGTCCAATGTGAAAACGGAATCTCCCCCTGAGCCTAATAACCAGTTGTGAAAACCTCGGCATGTTTATCTTTTCTATCGCTGTGGAGGATTTTTGGCCCGCTCCTCTCTGCAGATTTGTATTAATTCAACCACATTTTTGTGTTTTCAAGCAGGAACAGCCTGTTTTTAAGGTCATGCCACAACATCTTATTTATATTGAAGTCCAGACTTTGACTAGGCGCCTTTTTCTTTTTTCAGAAGTGGAAGTACGGGTGTGCTTTGGATCAATTTCCCAAGCGTACGAAATTCATGTTTAATTAAAGGTGATTTAACAAGGGGCGCAATTACTTTTTCCAATTAGATTCAAGTTGGTTTAATTGACTTCCCCCCCCCCTTAATAAATGCATAAAAACTAGACAATTCTTACAGCTTGTCTCCGTCTTATGCTACATTTGGTTTGATAGGGGTGTGAATACTTTTTCACAGCACTGCAGATAAAGTCGAGGCAGCATTTTTTACATAATCTGCTTATTTATACGCTCAATTCCCAACTAACAAATTGCCCGAAAGTAGTTCTACTTGAATTGGGCTCGACCAGAATATAATTTCCCCCAGAACCAAGAGGAAAAAATTGTTTTTTAGAAAAGAAAAAAAAAATGGAGAGGTCCTTTTCTTTTCTTTTTTTGATTGGGCAGCCTTATTGCTGCCGGCTCAGAAGTGCTTTTGGAAGCACTTTAGATCAAATTCAAAGGTGAATAAAGACCACGGCTCCACACTACCTCAATTTCCTCCACCTTTTCTTTAGCATTGTGGCTCTGCGGCTGCAGCGACTAAAGGAGGCAGCCTCACACATCCGTCTTTGACCCGCTCTATCACTTCTTTTTTTTGTCCTCCATCTCCCCCCCCATTCACCTCCTTTCTCTATGTCACCCCGCTGTTTCCTCAACGCCTCAACCTCCTATTGGAAGTGAAATGAGCTCTCCTCCTCCTCCTCTGGCGGTTCCTCATTTCTGAATCCGGATTTTTTTCGGAGATGTCTTGAAGTTTGGGGGGGGGGGGATTTCTTTCGATTCCTCATCTCCGACTCGGCTCTTCACGCTCTTATGAGCCGTGGCGGAGCCTTTTCATTAGGAAGCCCTCTGATTATTTTTAATGTGGGCATCAAGCAGTGTCCCTTTTCCCCAAACAGTTCTCCGTCCTGGACCTCAAAGACGCAGTAAAAGGGAAAGAAAAGTGGCTCTGAGTTAATACTCATCCTCCGCTCTATACACAAGCTCCTCCACTGTCTTTAAATTAAAATCAACTTCTTTATTATTTTTTTTCTTCCAGTTTTGAGCATTCAAATGGCTTCCGAGTTTGTTAATTCCTTTCCAGTTGTTAAAACTAATCCTCCTATGGTTCTAATACGGTAAACTTCATATGAAACGCGAAGTTTAAAAGTCTGGTTATTGGTCAGTTTAATGGCAGCTGGGAAAACTTGAGAGGGAAAGTTGGAGAACTAAAACAACACGAATTCCACAGTTTTATCATTCAGTAAACAAAGATTAAGTTAAAAATGTCAAAACACTGATTTCACCCTATTATTTAGCAGCTTGCGGACCCTTGGGGTCGTTGTTCTGACGATGACCCAGTTTGGGTAGAGTTCAGCCGTCAAGAGGGATGACCTCTTTCGTTCGACTCCGATGCCGCCTCTGCTACAACGAGGAGTTGCTGGTCGACTCTGTGGCTGCAAAACAAGCCCAGATCATCACACCGGCACCACCATGCTTGGCATTTTATATGCTGCGCATTATGGCCAAGCATCTGTACTTTTTTTCTTACCTCGTTTTATCTAATCAAGATGTCTTCTGGTTCATTCAGATGCAACTTTGCAGACAAGAGTCATGCTGCCATATTCTTTTAAGAGAGAACAGACTATTCCCTTTTAACCCTTCCAAACAAGACATTCTTGTTCAGTTCATTTATATAGCGCCAATTCACAACGCGTCCATTCCAATTGATCCCAGTTATCAAACAGTGCATTAGGTTTAGTTTATTATTCAAATTGGTTTAAAACGTTTTTTATCCAAGGAACTCCAGAAGATTAAATCGAGGCATTGACTTTGCAGTAGGCCTGCCTCAAATCTATATTGCGACATAATCTAAAGCATGTGCTGTAAAGTTATCTATTGCGATATATTCTTTTCTCTTCTTTATACATGTCAAAATGACAGTTTATTAACATTCTCACTTTCCAGATACATTGCAGCAAAACAAGTTTAGAATGCCATTTAAAGAACATGCAATGTGCAAAATGCATTTCATAAAATGCAACACAAAAATTTTCTCAAAACATTAAAGATGAAGATATTTTAAATAAATTAAAAGCTAAATGTTATATTTTTAAAAACACAAACTTCAAAATTGCCCCTGCTTTCCTCGTTACTTATTTCTAAATTTAATATCGCACAAAAATAAACCTGCATATATTTGAATTAAAAATGCTTCGAGTTCAACTGTTTTTTTTCTTCCGTTAAATGGAAAACAACATTTTAAACTTGCAATATGTGGCGTAAAGACGAACACTGAGCATCAGTATTTATCCTCCTTGATGACATCATCAAAATGCGCAATTACGGGTAAGCCGGTATGATCAAAATCTCTACCTTTGGCTAAATTTATATAATTTCTACCTTATACCATTGATATCGCCCAGAGCAGAGACACAGAACAGAAAAACTGCTTCATGAGTACTTCTATGGTAATGAAACGTAGAAAGTTGATGGCAGGAGAGGGAGGCCGAGCAAGAACGTCAGATCAGGTTTAGCTTCCATGGGGAGAAAAACACCAGGAGAAAACATAGAGATAACAGTTGAAATAACAGCAAATGATCCAATTGGAGAGTCGTAGAAGAGAAAAGTAGCAGAGTGAGTATAAGCGGTCAGTTTGTCCCCCACAAATCTAAGCCTATAGGAGCGTGACTACAGAGGTAGCTCAGGATAACCTAGCCCGTTGGAATGAGACTTTAGAGAGGTAGTCCAGCTTTGTAAAGTCCCGCATAAACTTCAGCAATCACCACCTTAACACCTAGCATCACATAAACCTTCCTAGATTAATCACAACACACATTTATTGGTAGAAAACTGGATTCTCAAGTGTCATTGCTTTTTCCTTATCAACCTTCAATTGTAGTAGCGCATCTGTATGCGTCAAATCAAAGAGCTTAGATCTGCAGAAATAGTTTATTCCCTGAGGTCATTGCGGTTTTCTGACCATATTGGCTTTTGCCCGCCTGTTTGTATGCTCCCGATCAAAATCCATCAATGGGGAGCAGGTGTTGCTTCCCTAAGGGCATTTTGGGTATATCTTACTGTCTTGGCATTGTGCCAACACACACCTTTTAACTCCACAGCAGCAAATTGCTAAAGCTTGATATAGTTTACACAGTGTATATATATATATATATATATATATATATATATATATATATATATATATATATATATATATATATATATTAATAAATATAGAACCTATTAAAGACTAAATCATTGCTATGTTCTTTTATATAAAAATTTTATACTTTCTTTTCCAAGGACAGTAAATATGCCTTGGAGGGATTTAGTGATCGATTTCTCCAAAACATAGTATAAAGCTCACTGTGTTCTTTCCTTCTTTTTGCATAGCATGTGGTCCCTCTATCAGTGAACTGGGGGGGGGGGGGGCTTTACCAATTAGTTAATCAAAAGAGAAATTATGAATAACACTTTGATAATCAACTGTCTTAAAGGCTTTGCATATGAAAATGTCCTTGTATCCAATCAGTTTTCAATCAGAATCAGCCTGGCAGGGGGCAAAAAAAACCCTGCCTTTTTGCCCTCAAAGATGAAAAAAAAAAAGACTTCTGGGGTATTTTTCTGTGTAATAATGACTGTTCGGCAAATATATGCTTGTTCAGTGGCAAAAACTGAGGTAAATTTGGCATTGGCGGAGGACCCGGAGCTGAATAATATAGCGTTTCCTAATTAGAACCACAGCTAATGATGAATTGGAAGGTGTGGGCTTGAGATTAGAACAGGGCGAGTCATGAAAACTTTAGGCTGCTTCTCTACACAAGGGAAAGTCTGTCATTTTTGCTCTGCATTTGATTTTTTTTTATTTGATTTTTTTAAAGCTTAGTTTAGAAGAGCAATATTTATCTATTGCAGTTGACATTGTGTGGAGCATATATGAGTGGTTACCATCTTATCTGAACTAGGTAGCATTCAGGCTAATCGGGATTTTGGAAAATCGTTGAGACCTTCTAGTGGATGAGTAAAGCTAAAGCTCTTCAAGCTTTCAGATTCCAATGCTAAATGTTCCCTATGGTAATAACCACTCAAACTAAAAGGTACCCAAGCTATAAATTGGCTATCTTTAAATTATAAGCTAAGTAACTGACCTTCTAGCTAACTGCTGTCAATTACTTGTACTTTCACCTTTACAACGTTATGGCTGTACAAGTTCACTGTCATTTAGGAAAGTGGTAATTCAAGCTAAGCTCAAGCCCTATCTTAAGCTATCA
Source organism: Valencia hispanica (assembly GCA_963556495.2). Classification (NCBI taxonomy): domain Eukaryota; kingdom Metazoa; phylum Chordata; class Actinopteri; order Cyprinodontiformes; family Valenciidae; genus Valencia; species Valencia hispanica. The sequence goes on along the minus strand of OY747716.1, from coordinate 45,054,032 downwards.
CCACTCAGATAAGTGGTTTATCCAGCTAGCAGCCATTTAAGATAATGACGGGAAAAGGTAACAGCAGCTCAAACTAATACTACTCAAGCTATTGGCTTCTTAAGCTAACGGTAGCTCAAGGTCGCAGTTACTCAATCTGACAGCTAGATGATGTAACTGCTACACTAGCAATTATTCATGCTAGCCACTCAAGATTTCTCCCAAATCAGCTTTTCCCGCCAAATTTGTTCACACAAACTAGGAATTTGACTTTGATTCCGCTTTGCGCCCAATGAAAACATGTTAAATATATAAATATGTAAACATGGGAATAAAGTTTTTTGTAAATATTTATATCTACATGTTTTTTTTAAAAGCAAAAGAGGAAGACGAAGTTGATTTACCTTCTACGCGAACTATAATAAATAAGTAGAAATATATGGCTTCCCAAGCTAAGTTACAGAAAGTCTAGCTAACATCTTTAGCCAATGTGTGTAGAAACATGTAACTATTTGTGCTAATTGATACCGAAGCTGACGGCTAATTTAGCTAACAGTTATTCAGTCTAATTGTTACTCAAGCTAAAATCTGCTAAAGCTAACCACTTTAAAATCTAACAGCGAATCAGATGTGATTTACGTATTTACGGCCTCCCACTTCTCACAAATCTCTGAACAGAACAAAATGCTAAGGCCACCTGTGAGAACGACGACTGCTAAACAATTCCAGCATTTATCAGCTGAGGTACATTTACCTTTTTAGATTGGTAATTTGAAATCGCATTGACATTGTAAACAACGGTTTTATGTATAAACTGCAAGAACAGTTTTGAGTTCGAGTTGGGCGGTATTCACTCTATGAATCGTCTTGATACTACCTCCATGAGAATTCTTTGTTTCTTATCCAAGTGAGAGCAATATGACTGCTGTCTACTGCAGGTAAAATACTGACTTCCACCAGCTGCTACACATAAACCCCACAGACAGAAATGTTCATTTAATTGAAAAAATTTACTGTTTGTTTCACCTCAGTTTTTGTTTTTGACATAAGAGGGTCAGAAAAGCCAGGTCCTAGTTTTTTTTTTTTACATTCTTTGGTTCCTCTTTTGTGCCTAATATTGTGTTCACCTCAGTTTTACATTGGTTGTTGAGAAAAAAAAAACAGAAAATGAAAGGTGTGTATTTTTCCTTGTTAAAAATCCTAAATTACTCAGCGGGAAAAAATATATAATTAACACATTAATCAAAAGTCAAGATGACTGCCGGCTGCAGCCCTTCTGAGATCCGGGTCCACCAGTCCGCTGTGTTTCAGTCGTTGAAAGTCAGACAATAAACTTTGATTCTTTTGTTGCCGCTCAAATCCTCTTCATCCTCTACCTCCGCATCTTCATCATCTTCAGATGCTGCCTCCTGCCAAGAGCGGGTAGCTTTAGATGGATATGCGCGCTGCTGCTGCTGAATATACCTCCCTGCTTGCACGGCGTTCCTCCTGCAGCCAATGCTCCCTGCCAGTCTGGCTCGACTCCAGCCCACATCTGCAATTCTAATCTATAATTCTGTTTAATTAATGACCATTACAGCAGCAGCAGCAGTTGCTGCAAACCCACCGAGCCCATCCCCTCCTCTCTCTCTCTCTGCTGTCTAACACTCTGCGGGGACTTACTGTATGCTTTTTACAGAATCACAGTGAAGTCATGAGCGTTTTCTTGGAAATGATGTTGAAAGATGGTTTTTAAACCTCTGCACACAGCCTCTGCTTTTGCTGACAGGCTCTCCTGCAGGTGTTTTTTTTCTCTCCCCGCTAAGCACTCTTCTTTTGTACTTTTTTTGTACTCGAATTGCATTCAGATCCTCCCAAGTTGTCACGCCGCCTGTCAGTGCAGCTGTTCCCAGCGGCTGCACATGAAAAACGCAACATCAACCAACTCCCATCGTTTTGGGTTGGAGTCTAAAAAGCCCGGTAGATCTGCAGAGATGATGCCTTTCATGACCCTGTTGATGTGTTATTCCGGACGACCTCCCTATTTAATCCCTTTTTCTGCCTTCCGTAACCTCCTCTTCTCCTGTCTGTGTTCCTGCTTCCATCCAGAGGCCACAACCAGAGGATGGAGTTCCTCGGAGACTCCATCATGCAGCTGGTAGCCACCGAATATCTCTTCATCCACTTCCCTGACCACCATGAAGGACACTTAACTGTAAGATCAAATCACTCAAATCAGATGTCATCACCCACACTCCTTACAAGGCTTTTATTTCATTTTCCCACCCACAGACATCCATTTTCCCATCTTTACTTTGTGTTTCTGCTGCCTAGTTATCTGTGTTTTTGTCTGTTTTAGGACTATATTTTCCAGGTTTTGCTCCACAGAAACCTCGAGACCAAATTGTTCAAGCGCTGTTCGATAACAGCTTTTTATGTTTTTTTTTTGTCAGACTCTTGTCATGTTTTGGGGAGGGGGGGATAAAAGTTGTGTCCTGGTGAAATTTTCAGCCTGGAAAAATTAACAGCCTTATTTCGATTCAGCGTCTCGTCAGGACACAATCACACAAAAAAGTGGCCCAAAACCTGAAGTACACCCTCCGCAGAGGGACACCAAAAAGAATGCGCTTGAAGAGTGGCCACTATGGAGCGAATAAAGAAAGAATAAAGGATAAGCAGGCGTAGTAGATGGATGAAAATGGTTGTTTGGTATTTTTTTTTAGACATTTGAGAATTAATAACTGTTTAAATCCCTTTGGAGTTCGATATTTAGACAGTCCAGTGTACAAAATGTCCTTGAATGCACTGTAAACCGCAGCTGCTGGGAAAGAAATCCCCTCTGGTCAGAAGGACTCCTCAAAGCGGTATCCCTTACGGCTGGGCGATATGGCTTAAAAATAAAATCTACGATTTTTCTCATGCCAAATCCGATTTTAATCGATTTTATTTTATTTTTTTATTTTTTCACTTTCTATTCCCTGAAAAGAAATGTAAAATGACAAAACATGCCTTTCTGGAAGTTCACCTGAATACAAAGTCCAAATAAATGCACACTGTAAAACATGAAGGTAGACCTTGGGGGGGCTCACATCACTTTGAACTACAGAAACCTTTGGAGTGCATCGGTGAAATCTTTTTCAATTTTCTCAATTTATCCAAAAATGTAATCTTCATAAACAGAAAATTCGATTAGTTGATCAAATCGATTTATCGCCCAGGCCTAGTATCCCTTCTCTTATGCCATACGATATTTTGGACTGGTTAAATGCTGCAGACAGCTGGATTTGGACTTTAGCTCGGTTTTTTTTGGGGGGGGGGCAACCTGAACCATTGATGTTTACATACCTTAATGCTGTTGAAAGATGCACACACTGGCATAAAGTTCTAGTTCGCTCCACCTTTCATTTTCTACTGTAGCTGCGTTATATAAGCCATTAATGTTCCCAAACAGCAGAGTTTAGTGATAGCTGGAAGTCCTTTCTGTTTTGTTTTGCTGTCACTGTAAAGTTGCCCTAAAGAACGTTACACTGTGCACTTGGGTTCCTCACATAATCGTTCTGTATGTGTTCAGGTATAAAACAAAACGTTATTTGTTTGGTTCAACAACTAACAGAGCTGTACCAGATATATAAGGTACCAAATACGCGTAGAAATATTTGTTGGTGCTAGGCACGGTCTGGTATGAGTGATGACAGGTGAGCGTCAGTAAATTAGTGTCGATGTATTTTAAAGGCAAGGCAACTTTATTTGTTGAGCACACTTTCAACAACCAGGCAATTCAAGGTGCTTAACATGATGAGGGGATAAAATAAAAGCAGCAAACCAACAATAAAGGGGAGCAATATGATATTCACTTTTCAATGGAGCGGACAATATTCACATGTGGGGTGCCCCAGGGCTCCATCCTGGGGCCCCTCCTATTTAATATCTACATGCTCCCACTAGCCCAGGTTATAACAAACAATATGAAAAACTACCATAACTATGCAGATGATACTCAGCTCTACATTACAATGTCACCTGGTGACTTTGAACCCATCCAGACCCTAAGTAAATGCATCGAGCAAATTAATGGATGGATGTGCCATAACTTTCTCCAGCTGAACAGAAATAAAAACAGAAGTAATTACTTTTGGACCTAAAGAGGAACGATCCACAGTCAGCACACAGCTTCAGTTAATACAGCTAGAAACTGCTGATCAGGCCCGAAATCTAGGTGTAGTAATGGACTCAGACCTGAACCTCCAGGGTCACATAAAGGCAATAACAAGGTCAGCCTTCTATCACCTGAAGAACATTTCTAGGATTAAAGGACTGATGTCGCAACAGGACCTCGAAAAACTCAAATCAAAGCATCACTCAAAGGCAGCTCTAAACGGATCCGTTTTTAGTTGTGATTTAAAAGAACTGTGTTTCAGCAGCTTTGCAGTTTTCTGGAAGTTTGTTCCAGATTAGAGGAGCATAGAAACTGAAGCTGCTTCTCCATGTTTGGTTCTAATTCTAGGGATGTTGAGTAGACTGGAATTAGAGGACCTGAGTGGTCTGGTGGGTTGGTATAGTAACAGTAGATCTTCAATATACTTTGGTGCTAAGCCATTCAAGGATTTATAAACTAGTAAAAGTATTTAGAAGTCTATTCTCTGAGCTACAGGGAGCCAGTGTAAGGACTTTAGAACTGGGGTGATGTTCTCTACTTTCCTAGTTCTAGTGAGGAACACGAGCGGCAGCGTTCTGGATAAGCTGCAGCTGCCTGACTGACTTTTTAGGCAGACCTGTGAAGACGCTGTTGCAGTAATCAATCCGACTAAAGACAAACGCATGGATGGAGTTTTTCGAGGTCCTTTTTACCTAGAAATGTTCTTCAGGTGATAGAAGGCTGACCTTGTTATTGCCTTTATGTGACCCTGGAGGTTCAGGTCTGACTCCATCACTACACCTAGGTTTCGAGCCTGATCAGTAGTTTCTAGCTGTATTAACTGAAGCTGCGTGCTGACTGTGGATCGTTCCTCTTTAGGTCCAAAAGTAATTACTTCAGTTTTGTTTCTGTTCAGCGTCCTCACAGGTCTGCCTAAAAAGTCAATCAGACAGCTGCAGCTGATCCAGAACGCTGCTGCTCGTGTTCCTCACTAGAACATCTGTTGTCATATCAACCTTCCAGAACACTCAGGTCTTCTGGTTCCAGTCTTCTCTGCATCCCCAGAATCAAAAACAAACATGGAGAAAACAAGATTGAGTTCTATGCTCCTCTAATCTGGAACAAACTTCCAGAAAATTGCAAAACTGCTGAAACACTGAGTTCCTTTAAATCAAGGCTAAAAACCCATCTCTTTAGAGCTGCCTTTGATTAATGATCGCTGGAATTTTGTAAACTTCAACTTTTCATTATGTCTCTTTATTTTAGCACTGTAATGTAATTTTTTACTTTTTTATTTATTGGTAATGATTTTATCACGTAAATCACTTTGAATTGCCTTTTTGCTGAAATGTGCTACAAATAAACTTGACTTGCAAAAGTGCTTGTCAATCAAAGAGAAAATACAGATCACAACATGCGAGAATATCAACTTTTACACTTTAAATGTGACACTATAACTCGATTGAATACGTGGGATTAAAAGTTGGAAAAAATAAATATGGAATAAACAATAAAAGATTTTGGGTACTTGTCGTATGTTAGTTTATGGTGAAACCGTACCAAAAGTCCACCCATCCCTATACAAGTAAATATTTCTTATTTGATGGAAGTCATGACGTCATTTGTATAAAAGCCTCCAGCAACCTTTCATAGATGCTGAAAGCTTAGAGCAATACCCAGGAGTCAACATGGGGTGCATCTGAAATGGATTTCGAATCGGGATAAAAAGTGCCCATTCAACTAGTGTTGCCTTCTTTTCTTTTCTTTTTTCCGCCACTTCAGTTGAAGTAGGGGTGCGTAGTGAAAAATAAAATAAAAACGAGGGCATATCACAGCAAGACAGACTCAGACAAGTCGCGTTTCATTCCATTTGCTCTCTTCTGCATCTCGTGGCTATATTTACCATGTTTGTGTGTTTCTTTTAGAGACTTAAATGCACCCTAACAAGTCGAACATGTTGTCATCCGCTCCGCTCCGAGTCACGATGTAATATTTAAGAGACTAAAACATTTTCTCTGCATGAATTATTCCACGTTCCACTCCATTTTCATGTTTGGCTTTTTATCGACTACTTCTTTTGGGGGTTTTTTTGTTTGTTTTTTTGCTGCTTGTTTTTCTCGTGCAGTGAGTGATGCTCACCTTGCTGCTCAGATGCCACATGATTTACTGCTTGTTTTTTTGTTTTTTCTGCAGCTCCTCCGCAGCTCGTTGGTGAACAACCGGACTCAGGCCAAAGTGGCGGAAGAGCTGGGCATGCAGGAGTATGCCATCACCAACGACAAAACCAAACGGCCCGTCGCGCTGCGCACAAAGACTCTGGCTGACCTGTTGGAGTGTACGTTCATTTCTTTCAACCTTGTTACACGTATAGTAAGGCAATCGGTGCAGGTCTTTGGAGACTCCTTATGTTAAGTTTATTTATATAGCTCCTTTCGCAGATGGTGCTTCGAGAAAATACAAGGCAAGGCAATTTTATTTGTATAGCAGACTTTCAACAGCAGGGTAGCAGAGTCAATTTGTAGCAGGTTATCTAGGTAAGGGGGTTCTTGGCCATGAAAGGCTCCAATATCAGGGTCAGGTTTTTAAACTGAACTCTAAAAGTTACCGGGAGCCAATGAAGGGATGCCGAAACGGGAGTAATATGAGGGCGTCTGTGCACAAGCTGCAAAATGATCTCTGCCTTTCTTAGTTAAACCAGTTAAAAGACTGTCGCAATAGTTAAGGCGCGAGGAGACAAATGCACGGATGGTTATTTGTTATTTTCCAGCCTTCGATACAAAGGGGCTTTAACTCAGGGAAGGTTCCGAAGGTGGATAAAGCCGTTTTTAGCTAATTGTTTACAGTGCCGTTCTGTATCTTCTTCAGGAATGGACCTAAAAACGCTGTGATTGAAGCGTTTACTCTCTTCGGGTTTAGCTGGATGACTCATCAGGGCTTTTACCACAGTTATTTCCCCTTAATAATCTGTCTCTCCTTCAGCCTTAAAAGACCCACACAAAAAAGACCCCACAAAAACAAAACCTTACCTCCAATTATAATTTTTTTTAAACCCTACACACGGGTACCCAAGTTGCATTTGTGGGCTCCGGGGCTGTTATGCAGACTCTACTCTTTACTGCAATGCAAGAATGACACAAATTTGGCTCCCCTAGCACAGGCGGTTCATACAGATTTAAATTTTTTAATCAGGGCAAAATTAAGGTAAAATCTACTTAAAATGAAGAATTATATACAAAGTATTTGCCTTCTTTCTTAAATTTAATTGTAAATAGGACCAGATCTATCCAATGACTTGTACCCAAAAGCAGACTTTGGTGCATGTAAATCTGCTTTTAATTTATTTATTAAACTTTGGAAGCAGAGCGGAAATCCATTTTCTTATGGCTGATAATTCAGCACACCTGGTTTCAATTAACGTCTGATTAACAGGCTTTTGTTGAACTGCAATCATTTGAAGCAGGAGTGTTAAAGCAGGGAAACATCTTAAACAAGCAGGGCAGTGTCTCTTGAGGACCAGGGTGGGGAAACACTGATCTAAAGCGTAATTTATGGTCTCCTTCATGATTAAAAAACTTATAATCGGACTAGACCAGGGGTCCGCAACCTTAAGGGTCCAAAGAGCCACTTTAGCCCTCAGTACTGGTAAATAAAACCTGTTTAGAGCAGCAAATGTTACAATACCCATTTAAAAAAATGCTATTATGAATATCTGCTGCAGGAAGTTTGTGTTTAAAGAACGATTTTATGTTTATTTTTAGAGTTTAAACTAAAACAAAACATTAAAAAAAGATTAATACCTTATCTTTTAGCTAATGTTGATATTTGTGGAGGATTACAATAAAAAAAGCAAAAAGTTTCCAACCTAATGACAAGAAAAATAGACCTTAAAGAATATAACTGGTACTTTTAGTTTCGTTCTGTTTTGGATATTCAGCGCAGTTATACCACACACCAAAAAACAGGAAAAACTGCTAAACTTGCAATTATTATTATATCTGTTTTTAAAACATTAGTTGTTTTTAAAAAATATATTTTTAGCCAAAGTTATTGAGAGCAATTATGAAAGCAGGTCGCAGACCCCTGAGCTTGACGTATGCACTGGTGTGAAAAAGTATTTATGTTTTAGCTGCTTTTGTCACTTGTAAATGTTTCAGATCAAACAAACGTTCATGCTAGACAAAGATAACCTGTGTAAAAAACAAAAAACAACAACTTCAAATGATGATTTCACAGTGAAAAAGCTGTAGAAACCAACCTAACCGTATCCTGAAACGAAATGAATTAGATCTGGAAATCATCCTCCCCTCGGATGACCTAATTTGCTTTTAATTGTTCCTCTTCTGTCAGAAACCTTGGGAGTGTTTTTGGTAGTTCTTTATATTATTACATACATTTTTTAAAGCTTAACCTTTTCTGCAGCCAAAAGTCCTTAAAAACCTTATTCCAGATTGAACCACTGCGATTCTCTCTGTACCGGGCGTTGAGCAATCATCTTATTCGTTTCCTGTCGGTCCAAAAGCCTGCAGCACGTTTGTTGACACGAACCAGAAGGCATGATCAAATCACTAGTTTTAGCTAATTTGTACTAGCTAATATTTAAAATGTCCTTTTGAATGGATTGTCGGCCATTTTTTTCACCAAACTTTTGAACCCCATATGATTCTAGAAGAGCATTTTTGGCTTTTAAATTCGAGTTCAGTTTGAGCCCATCAGGTCTTTAATATTGTTATGTGTTAATTTTAATGTTTTGGTTTAAATGTGGTATATGAATAAATTTGACATTTTTAGAAATTTAATCTCCCAATCCTTTTAGCTTGGCCACCAAACTGGACATTGAGCGTTTGCAATGCGAGTGTTTTGTTTTTTTAGGGCTTCTCTTCTCAACAGTATTGTTTTTTATTTAGGCACATTTGAATGTTTTTGGGCCTGAATGGTTTTCCAAAGCATCTTAACAGGGTTTAAGACCAGACTTTGACTAGGCCATTCCAAAATAATTTTAATTTAGCCTCTTCTTTTTTTTTTTACCATTTAGAGATGGACTTGGATGTGAGCTTTGGGTCATCGTTCTTCTGCAAACCCAAGTGCGCTTTAGCCTAAGGTCATGAACTCTCCACCACATTCTCATGTAGAGTGCAGAATTGACATTTCCGTCACTAACTCGAACTTTTCCAGGATACCCCAGATCATCACACTACCATCCTCGTGTTTGATTGTCTGTATGACGTTTTTACTGGATTTTTTAATATATTATTTTAAACTCCTGGGTATAACAGAGATGGTTGTTTTCAAATGAACTCTGTCCTTTATTGAGGTAAGTGAAGCTTGCAAAGGTTAGATATTTTTCTGTGATCTCCTGGAGGAGTTGTCTCTGTGTTCCGGAGGCTGGAAAGGTTTCCTACCGTTCTCATGGTTTCTTCACTCACTTTGGGTCTCTGGAGTCCCAAAACCTTAGAAATGGGTTTGTAACTCTTTCTAGATTGATAGAAGCCAATGACTTTGGTTTTCATCTCTTTCTTAAATTTCTTCAGATCCGGTCCTACTTCATGTTGACAGCGAGGCTCTTGTCTGGCTGTTAATCAGGCCAGTGAAATGGATTTGTCCCTGATTGAAAAAAGCCAGGTTGACTTTTGTAAAACCACTCAGGAATGCGAAATGATGCCCAACTCACCTTTCGAAGCCACATGTCATTGACAGAACAGAGACATCTCGAACAAAAACGATCTTTTACATCCACAAAAGTTCCAATGATGTAACCCAATAAAATAGTTAGTCCACAAGAAGTCTTATATTCACAATTCAACATAATCTGCTACTTAAAAAAGTTTACATTTTCTTCAGAAGCATCGATTTCTCACAGTTTTCATCGTAACTTTTCTTAGCGTGCTTGTTTTTTTTTTTTTTGTTTCAAGCGTTTTGGGTAAAAACTGCAGAAAACTTAAGGGGCTAAAGGGGTAAATATTTTCAACAGCTCTGCAAATAACGTTGACTGATTGTTTTCTCCGACGAGCTGAATGTTTTTAACGGCGCATCAGCCAAATCAAGTTGATTAAACTCTGTTCATATTGCAACCTTTGACGTTTTTTACCCACAAACTCTCAGAACCAGAGCCCGGTCCGGTGACTTCAAATAGCTCCCAGGGGTAGAAGCATAAAAGCAACAACATTACGGGACATTACAGCTTGTCCTGCAGGCTGCGCTGGACCGCAGCTTCTGATAATCACAACTTTCTGGGATCATTAGGCTGCTGTATTATTTTTGATGGGAGTGCTGAGGTCAGCACCACACTGCGGGATGTAAACTGAGCTGCCAGCCGCCGCACAGACAGGTGAAATTAATCAATCACTGCTGTTTTTTTCTTCTGTCTGCGAGTTGTTGTCAATTTTAGAAATTGAGGTAAGCAGCAACCCCTTCGGTACAAAAATAGAAATGAAAAGGGTGATAATTTAGGAACATTCAGGAGCTGTAGACCTATTGTTTAAAACACACTAACCACCAGAGAACATATGACATCAATACTTGATGGCTAACTATCAACTTATTATCACTACTCACAATAAGTTAGGGATATTGTTATTTACATGAGTGCTATTCCTATTTGGTCTAAATTTTAATAAAATAAGTGAAACTATCCTTTGATATTACTAATAATGAATGAGAAGAAACACCATTTTCATTAGTGTAATATTTATTACCCCATAAATGTAGACAATAACAAGGGTAGCCCTAAATAACACAAATGGACAATGTCAGTAGCGGGTGTTTCCACCATTTGCCGCAATGACAGCTTGACAGCGACGTCTCATGCTCCTCACTAGCCTCATGATGTTGTCCTGAGGCAATGCGTTCCACTCTTCCACAAGTGCTACACGCAGTTCTGCCAGGTCACGTGGGGGTGGGGTACGATCATCCTGTCTCTGCTTCAGCTGGTCCCAAACATGCTCTATGGGATTCAGGTCAGGGGACATTGCTGGCCGTACGGTATGAGGCACTCCGACTTCCTGAAGTCGAGCTGTGACAATTCTTGTACGATGTGGTGGAGCATTATCATCCATGAACAGAAAGTTGGGGGTGTGCTGGTGAAATTGGGGGATGATGATGGGTTCTATGATGTCTCTAAGGTAAGAACATGCAGTGACTGAGCCGTCTACAATAACCAAATCAGTGATGCCTACCCAGACTGTTACACCTCCTTCACCAAAGCTAACCCTGGGGACCATGTTGACCTCGGCGTATCTCTCACCTCGCCTTCTCCAGCAACGGTAACGACCATCATTCCTGTGCAAGGTGACCCGACACTCGTCAGTGAACAGGATGGTAGGCCACTGCTGCATTGTCCAGGTCACATGGTCTTGTGCCCACTGCAAACGTTCACGCCGGTGTCAGTGGAGTCACCTGCAACGGTCGTCTGCCATTTCAAGCCAAATCGGTGGAGTCGGTTGCGAATGGTTTGTCTGGAGACCTGAGTACCCCTCATATCTCGTAAACGGGCCTACAGCTGTGTGGCAGTTGCATGATGATGTCTGAGTGCATAGGTCCTTAGGTACTGGTCAACGTTGCGGTCTGTCACTCGTGGGGCTCCACTCCTGGTTCGGTCACGAACTCTGCCAGTAGTTCTGTGTCTTGATTCAAGTCTGCTGATGACACTTTGAGACACACCGAGTTCACGTGTAACATCTGACTGCCTGCCACCGACCCGAAGGCGCGCTATGGCCAGGTGGCGCTGCTCGTCCGTTAAGTGACATCATGTGTTCATGGCTGTTTGAAAGATGAAGTTGGAATGACTTACTGACAATACCAGCTTTTTAAACGCACAGAATACTGAAATTGATGCCACACTGAAAAGGGTTGTCTTTAGTAGATTTTGGTGTTGGCCCCAATGTGTAAGGCAAAGTGTACACAGTGAGACCATTACATGGAAAACACAAAATGAGGTGTGTCTATCACCCCAATACAATGACCTCCCTATCCCAAGAATCTCTGAAGTGAAACAACATATGTATGACATCCGCTGAGTCTCTCATGATATCCCTAACTTATTGTGAGTAGTGTATATGGTTTTACCTTTAATATACTATATAGGTGAAATTATATTTTTTTTAACCTGAGATTTGTTCACTTCTGAATAAATCGACTAATTAAGAGTTAAATGTTGCTAAATTCTTCAGTTTGAGATGATGCTCTTCCAGTAAAAGCTTAAGTTTTTAAACATCTTTACTGAGGATTCCAGTAACTGAGGAGGGAGCTTTATTTACACCAATATCCCAATAAAGACAAAAAGATTCTCCTTATTTCTGCCAAATTTACACTTGAGTTGAAGCCCAGAGTGAAAAAGACTGCGCGTCTGTCCAGATTAAAAGATGAATAACACAAGTAAATATGTCTCTTATTGGGATCGAGCCGATGTGTCCGCGTTAGGCCAACGGAAAGAGAGCAAACTGGGACTGTGGCATATGGGAAGTTGGGAATAAATGGTCCCAGAATGGTAAAATAAGAAAAAAGAAACAAATAAATGAAAAAAGAAACAAACCAATACGCTCCGGGTTGATTTATATCATTTGCCTTTCAAATCATCGCTCAGATTTTTAGTTTTTTTCTGTAGGCTGGAGCAGAGTTGATGACACGGGAAGAAGTCGAGGGGCAGCGTTGGAAATGAGTGCAGCTCCTCTCTATATGAACAGTCGTGCCCCGAGGCTGCAGCAGGCCCCTTACCGGCCCCCTTCTGAAATATTACCTATTATTCCTTCCTCGTGTCCTGCTGACTTAGCCGCTGAGATGAGTGAATGCGGCGGCAGCAAATGGGAAAACAAAAGGCACCGCAGAGAGAGGAAGATGACACCGTGTGACCTCTGCTTACGTTTGAAATCTTTTTCAGCTCAGTTAGACCGGTGCGGCTTTGACGTATAGTTTCATCTTAAAGGGGGCTGCCTGCGAGTTTAATACCCCATGAACCTCTCCACCTTTTATATCCACCTTTTTATCATGTTACAGCCACAAAATTCAACGTTTTATTGGAATTTTATGAGATGGATCAACGCAGAGTAGTGAATAATTGTGAAATAAGATAATTCAGGAGACCCCCCCCAATGCAATCATACAAACATTCCAATCAGTTTAAAAGTTTAGCTAGTTTTCTATTTAAGGAATCCCTCCACATTGACTGGCAGTAGCGCCCCGTTGATGCAGACTCCAACGACAGCAATCCCTCACACTGAGCATGCATGTAGCGACAGTGGAGAGGAAAAACTCCCCTTTAACGGGAAGAAACCTCCTCAGTGCGAGCGGCCATCTGCCGCGAACGTCTGGGGGGTTCGAGAAGGCGGAGCAGAAACATTTGCATTTTGCATTTTCGTCTAAAGATTTGATACGCTCTGCGACAAAAAAGCAAAACAAAACATGGATAATTTGGAGTCATGTTCCACAGAAAAGTCCTTGAATAGGTGAATCCGCGAATACTGACGCTGGGATAGACTGCTTGAAAAATGTGGAATAAAATCTATTAACCTTAAGTAATTTAGGTCGTTTTCACACTTGATTGTTGCTTTTTTTTTTTAAGCTGGTGCGGTTCGCTTTCATCCTGCACTTTGCCAAATGAACCGAACCTCTTGAGCAACATATTTGCCTCCCCGCCTGATGTGGCGCTGTGGGGACGCTTCCTGTTCCGTGAAATGTAAACTAACACGGAGTGGCGTCAGCTTTCAGCGGTTTTAGGATTGCTCTGTTGTCTTTGGCAAATGTGTCAGACAAATACTTTGCAGCGACGGGCTCAGCATGAGCAGAGAACGGGGCAGAGTTGTTGTGGCACGGTTGTTTTATGTTGTGTTGACCCAGAATTCCCTGTGGACCAGAGTTAGATTTTTCGGTCCGCATCAGAGTTCGATTGCGCATTCAGACCTCCTCGTACGAACCGAACTTTCTGGGCTAACGAACTAACGTTCGATTAAAGTTGCATTATGTATTAATTTTGATCAAATAAAACCGTTTTTTAAATTAGATAGTAAATTTTTTTAAATGTCCTGACGATACAATTGAATCTACTACTTTTTGCCCCAGTTGCATGCAGAGGTTGCAATTCTGTTTATTTTGAGGTGGTTTGGGTTGGTACCACCTTGTGAGAGCGCGTGCCGTGAAGTAATGACGCACCTACGTGGGTACCTATGTACGTTCACTAGGAGGCAGTTTTCTCCTAGATAAGCTAAGCTAGCCAGTCCAGACACGCACACAAACTCCACGTAAGTCAAAGAAAGGCCTCTGTCCGTTGTAGAGCTCAGACTTGATGAGGACGTGCCTGAACATCATGGGAGTGCTCATTTTAGTGCCAACTGCAGTTCCTCTAACGGCCACATGGTGCACTGTCGTCAGCACTCCCAGCAAACTACGCTGTGCAGCTTTAAAGCGGACTAAACAGGGCTGGCGTGAATGCACCCATAATCTCAGTATAAATCCAGGTTTTAGGTGAAGTCCTCGGTGGTTTGTTTTGAGAAACACGGCATCATGAAGAACAAGAAACCCAACAGACGGTGTTAGGGAGAATGTTGTGGAGAACTTTAAAGCCGAGTTGGGTTCTACAACAATATCCCAAGCTTTAAAGCTACATTGTCTAAGAACTTCTCCCATCTAGCGGTGAAACAACCAACTGAAAATTACGTTCTAGCCCCACCTCCCACCCCCCCATTCCGAGCGCGTCTTAACTCCTACGGTGGCCGTTTCGTGCCAAGGTTAACATGGCTTCCAGTACTACGACTTCGTCCAGTGTCCCTTCCAGTGATGAGGTTACTTTAGAGAACTACATTGCATTTAGTTATATAGTCAGTAAACATGTTTGTGCCGCGTCGCGAGTAGACAATCTCCCTCTGACATTCGTCACGGTGCAACCCAAAGCGCGAAAGGCGAAGCTAGAGTTTCCAGGAATGTCCTTCGTTGGCGAATGTATTTCAAAGATGGAGGCTCAACATGGATTCAGCCATTTGCGAGACTCGATCGAATGTATTCTGAATAGCAGATTCTACACTTACGAAAATACTTTCGTTAGGTGGAAGTAATTAAACATGAATGAGCACATATTTTTGAAATAACAAAGGGGTTTTTGCTAAGAATTAACTCAAAACAAATACACAATGTAGCTTTAAACATCTCACAGAGCTCTGTTCAATCCATCATCTGGACATGGATTGAGGGTCTTATTTATTTATCAAGTTATAACATGATAGGTTATTGTTAAAAACATGAAAACGTCAAACTATCACGTTATAACGTGAAAGTTTGATAAATAACGTGATACGGTCTAATTTCTTTATTATATGGCTGACAGCTCTACGCCGCCGTACATATGACATGCTGAAATATAGAAAATGTACCTGGGATGAAGACATTTGACACGGAACGAAGGCTGACCAAGACATCAAAATCTGTAACGTTAGAGGGTATCGCTTGTCATTGCACGTGAATCTCCTGGTGTAACCATAACAGATTTTACGACGGTAGTAGAAAACAATACATTTTTCCCAACTGTAGGGGGACCCAGAGAGCAAAACTTACTTAGTGTTGCTTTAAGTAAAGGCCGTTTCTGAAACTCTCTAAATAAGGTTGAGATTTGTGTAACTTGAAGAAAGAAAAAAAAACGTGAGAAAAGCTCTCGGGGTGTTAATGTTTGTGCAAAGGCCCTTTATATAATCTTGTGATCCTCACTGGATCAGTTTCCTGTTTAAGGCGAACGCCTGCTTCTCCTTTCAAAACATTTACAATAAACTCTAGTCTGTGCTGCTTAAGGCCTTCTGGCTTTTCTTAGGTTTTTATTTATCTCAAAAGTAGAAGTAGAGGACCGTTATTAGGAACAAGTTCTTACCCATTCACCCTTGTATTGCTTTTTTTATATCTATACATATAAGTGCTCTCTTTGTTGTTGCAGCTTTCATCGCAGCGCTCTACATTGACAAAGACCTGGAGTACGTTCACACCTTCATGAACGTCTGCTTTTTCCCTCGGCTGAAGGTGAGCACCTATCGATGGCTATTCAACGCTTGCGCTTGATCAATGAGCTGCCGAACAGGGCACCTAAGGAGAGAAAAGAACTGAGGAGATGATGAGGAGGAGGAGGGAGCTAATGGCCGGGCCCTAATCGATGCAGGGGCCCTGAAGTGGTGCTTGGCTCTTGAATCCCTCTCATAATGGCGACTCGCGCTGCTATTTCAGTCGTCTTTAATGGAAATCGCAGCTGTTGCAGAGATGCATGCGTCGGGGTGTTGTTGCTGCTCATCAGCGTTTGGCTATCGATCTAAGGAGTGCAGCAGAGGAAGTCGAGTGTGTCTCAGATCTCCCGCGGCCAGATGTGAGCAGAGAGCGACTGGCTTTTTATCCTCAAGTGCCCCAAGTCCAAATTTAGAGACTGCGGATTCCTCACACTAACGCGGTTGCTTGCAAAACTGTGAGATGCACGCACACAACAGTGCACAGAGTTTACCCGCACAGTGTGGACCTCTCCTTGTGAAGCTGCTGCTGCAGTGGTCTGATATGCCATGCTAATTGCTGTCTTGGTGTGCCTCTCCAGGGAGAATCCTCAGCTCTGGAGGAGCTGAGATTTGCGTCATGGTCGCTGCAAGAGAGCACCTCATTTCCACATCCAAGAGGAGAAGTTGTGAAACAGCCAGCACGTCTCCCTTACACAGCCTTCTGGAAAGACGGCGTCGCACACTGTGCTGCTTCATCCAATTTGGATGGAAATAGAGAGCCAAAACCGAGGACATGAACGAGCCCCTTCCCTCATGTTTTCGCTCCTTTTGTGCTGCGTCGTGCGACGATGCATATCGAGAGGCTTGCACGAGTGCAACATTTGCAACCGGAGTGGCTTGTTCTGCTGCAGAGGTGGGCTTTATGCTCATTTAAAAACATCAAAATTCCTCTGCTTCACGCTGAAGGAGCGTGGATGGAAACCCCCCTCCCTCCCCCAAGAGACGGGGAAAGTTGGATGGAGGAAAAAAGGCGAGCTAGAATAGTAGAGATGGAGGGTTTGGGATGCAGCAAAGCGAGAGCAAGGGAGCACGAGCAGCAGAAGCACTCTTTGTAGAAAATTAATAGGAGTAGACAGTTCTGGATTCAAAGTCTGCCTTTTTATGACAAGGCTGCTTCCCTGTTAATGGAAGGGCTTTTAGAAGTCCCCCTTGGATAGGAGAAATGTATCAGGGCTGCACACCTGGGAGCCTCCCAGACACTCTTTATTTCTGGCCGGGGATTGGCTTTTGTCTTAAGTAGCCTGTGATTTGTACTCACTGTGAAGACAGATGGAGAGCCAGTCTGAGAGTGAGCAAATAAGTGAGTCCAAAAGGGGTTTACAAAAAGCACGGGGATGAAATAAAAGCAAGAGCCAAAGGAGAGGGGGGGTCCTAACTGCAGCACGCTGATTCTTTCAAAGAAATGGCTTTTAAAGGAAAAACAGATCGAAATGAAAATGTGTTTTTTTTTTAAATCTTTTTCTTTTGGTTTGTGTGTTGCAGGAGTTTATTTTGAACCAGGACTGGAACGACCCCAAATCTCAGCTGCAGCAGTGCTGTTTGACCCTGAGAACGGAGGGCAAGGAGCCAGATATCCCGCTGTACAAGTAAGACCTTGGAGAAGTCGGAGGCGCCGGGGCCGTTTGAGGCCAGCTGGGGTGCTATTTTCACCCGCCTCAACTCAAAGCGCTCCTCACAAAAAAAACAAAAAACTTTTAAAGACAATAAATTTAAATGTTCCCTTAGGATTTAGCATAAAATTAGTCCATGTAAATAAAGTAAAATAAAAATGCTACTCGGTTTGAGCAGTTAAGAACTTATAAACTGATTTTTTTTTTTTTATAAATGCAAATTTAAATAAGCAGTTAAAACAGCAGTAAACTAAGTTATTTTTAAAAAAAATCCTTTTTACATTTTGCCGCTCAAAGCTACGCGTTAACTCATTACGTTCTCCCTATTTCTTTTGTTCTTAAACCTATTTCAGTTGTTGCAGAAAAAGAATGCCAATTTAGCTGTTAACGTTCTGTAATGTAAAATTTTTCACTATCTGATATTTTTTGAGAAATGCTTATTAGAGCTTGTGATTATTACACCTAATACATTACTTTGACGTTTTTAGTAGTGTTTTCTTACATATTGAATAAATATTTGTTAAACAAAGTAAGCCAGTAATTAAAATGTGCTTTTAATACACTTTTGATGAATGCTAATCAAGGCTAGCTGGTAAAACACCTAAACAGTTATATATATTTTGATAAATGTCAAAGTTACCAGCTACTTATTTCGTTTTAAGGTGTTTGTTACATTTTTAATAAATCGTAATCAAAGCTAGCTGTTGGGACAACTAATTTGATATTTTAAATTTTGTTTTTACTAGCTCTCAAATTTTGCTAAAATCAAATCAAGCCTAGCTCTTAACGTAATCCAATACTTAAATTTTTTTTAAAGGTAGATGTTGCTTTTTCTGATCGGTACCAATTTAAGGTAGTTTCCAAAACTTTCAACATTTATTCATTTTGGTTTTAGCAATCTGTTAAGTTATTGATTCATGCTACTCAAAGCAACCTGGGAAAATATTTAGGCATTTTTTAAAGCCTTTTTTAAATATTTCCTACATTAACAAAAAAAAAAAACTAACCAAAGTTAGCTGTTAAGATAACAAAATTTTGTTACATTTTATTTGTTTAGCTAGTTACTTACTTCTGAAATATTTGTTAAATTCAAATCAAAACTACCTGTTTGTGCCTGTTTATGGACTTCAATGGTTGTTTTGAGGTAAGTATTATCTGCCAGCAGTTTAATATGATGTGTGACTTAGTGTTCTGTGTCTGACCCGTTTTATGCAAATGTAAACTTTAATGGAAAGTTTAGTCTGCTTTTTAGCTCTTCGGCTAAACTCAGTGTTTTAAAGTGCTCATGACACCAAATTCTCAACAGTAAAATGACTAAATTAATAAAACGATATACGTCTTGCTTAACATATTTGGTCGGCCCGGTTCAACTAATAACACGTTTCTAACTTGACAGCAAGCAGCGAAAAGTTGGTTTTCTTGCCACACTGTTTGCGCCTCGATGCTAGAGTCCTATGCGGGATTTTGTTTTTTGTTTTAATCCCGCTGTTCCTCTTTCAATCCGCTCGCTCCCGCAATATCTGCCTCCGAACCCCCCCGCTCCTGCTTCCCCATAAGTTTATAGGCCAAAAAAAAAGTTTATTTGCACCATGTAATTAGAAAAGAACAAGGAATAAAGTCTGTTTTTAATTGCAATGTTTATGCCAAGACAGGAAACTGTGACTGCAGTTATAAGATTTTAAAAACTATTAAATGTGGCAATATCACATAGAAATTAGAACAAAAGTTAATAAATATACACAACTGGATTTGCTGTTGCCCACATTAATGCATTTGGCTCAGAACCAGGGGTTACGTTAAACCAATATTTTTCGGATTTGACAGCTGTTGTTTTTTTTTTTTTATGGTGACAGAAAGATCTGAAGGCCATCGGTCATTTTGACAGAGTGCAATTCACACCTCTCATCGATTGTTGCAGACGCACGGACATGTTCAACTGAGGCCATGTACACACGTAGCCGGGTTTAAAAAAAACCCTGAATATTCTCACTTAACCGCATAAGTGCATTGTTTAGCACATTCATAGACATGCCAAACCTGTATAGCACACTTTCAACAACAAGGTAATTCAAGGGGCTTTACATGATTAAGAGGTAAGAACTCGGTGTTTACCAGCTTTTTCCAATTGTCTGAAAGTTTGTTCCAGATTAGAGGAGCATAGAAACTGAAAGCTGCTTCTCCATGTTTGGTTTTAACTCTAGGGATGTTGAGTAGACTGGAATTAGAGGACCTGAGTGGTCTGGTGGGTTGGTATAGTAACAGTATATCTTCAGCATACTTTGGTAATAAGCCATTCAATGATTTATAAACTAGTAAAAGTATTTAGAAGTCTATTCTCTGAGCTACAGGGAGCCAGTGTAAGGACTTTAGAACTGGGGTGATGTGCTCTACTTTCCTGGTTCTAGTGAGGAACACGAGCAGCAGCGTTCTGGATCAGCTGCAGCTGTCTGATTGACTTTTTAGGCAGACCTGTGAAGATGCTGTTGCAGTAATCAATCCTACTAAAGATAAACGCATGGATGAGTTTTTCGAGGTCCTTTTGTGACATCAGTCCGTTAATCCTAGAGATGTTCTTCAGGTGATAGAAGGCTGACCTTGTTTTTGCCTTTATGTGACCCTGGAGGTTCTGGTCAGAGTCCATCACTACACCTAGATTTCAGGCCTGATCAGTAGTTTCTGGCTGTATTAACTGAAGCTGTGTGCTGACTGTTAATCGTTCCTCTTTATGTCTCAAAGTAATTACTTCTGTTTTGTTTTTGTTCAGTGTCCTCCCAGGTCCGCCTAAACAGTCAGTTACTTTCCTGGTTCTAGTGAGGACACAAGCAGAAGCGTTCTGGACCTGTAGGGGGCAGTAGTTCCCCCAAATCCTATCCACTCAAGAGTAACTTTCTATGTTCTAACTTCTACATACAGCAGTAAATACTTTAGTTTTGTGAGATACGGCTACGTGTGGATAAGGCATAAATTAATCCAAAAAAGATTCCCATGACAGATAGATGCCCCCCCCCCCCCCCCCCCCCCCCCACACACAGGATTTTAGTTGTCTCTGTTTTGTTTGTTTGTTTTTTACACCTTCTGAGTTTGCAGGTATGAACAGTCGTTTTTAAAGCATCTTATGTTTCTGTTTTAGCTATTTGTTACATTATTGGTCAATTCTAATCAGGGCGACTTGTTAAAATATTTATTTTTTTAAACGTTCCTCACATCTTTAAAAAATGCTAATCAAAGCTAGTTAAGACAACACATGTGGTAGTTTAAACTGTTTATCTACTTTCTTGTGGTAGTTTTATTTTTTTTAAGTTTTTCTTACATCTTCTGATAAGCGCTAATTAAAGCCAGCTGGTGTAACTGAACTTTATCTTTCTTCAACTATTCTCTACTTTTTAATTCATGCTAATCAAAGCTAGCTGTTACATCAACAGCTTCTGATCTAATTAAATCTGTCTGCAAGAACATTTTACTCTTTTCAGCCTTTTTATAGGATTTATGGTAAATACTTCCGCACTCAAATCTTGTCGTCAGAATAGCTTAAAAAAAATAAAAATCCTGTCAGAGCAGCTTATTTATTCAAGGATAGTTTTACATTTCTGGGGAAATTATGTTTGCTAAAAAAAAAAATACAACCAAAAGTTAAACAGTAAAAATTTACTTAAATGAACGAAAACAAAAACATTTCCAAGCATCATAAAGTTAATTGTAGTAAAATTAGAGTTTCTGTTGTCTTTGTATGTGTAACAAACACAAAGAGCTAAATTGTTTAACAGTGTACAACTGATTAGTGTTTCTCTGTGTCAAAAACAGGAACCCTGAAGGGAAAAAAAAAGCTTCACTCTCAGCTCAACCATGTTCTCGTTCAAGGTCATCTTCATGTTCACAAGGTCATAGGGAAGGTTTCTCTGCGTTCGTGTATTCAAACAGTGGGACTGAGATTTCAGGAGGTTGTTTTTTTTTTAATGGCAGCCATGTTCCTTTTTTTTGGTAATGTTGATCAAATCTTGACTTTTCAATTTGAAACTCAGACTTCAGGGGGTGATGTAGGTTATTTTCCTCATTTATACTCTGAAAATGATTACAAACATAAAGTTACTCTATCTTTTTTTTTATTTCATCTTATTTTCTAGATGTTTTTGTGATTATTTTCCTTTTCTTTGTTTTTTTCTTGCTTTATTTGTGCTATAGAGTAACATCAAACGTCTGTACATAGATGTCAAGAACAGATAAAGAAATTAGTAGATGGGAAATATTTTTCTTACGTGCCAAACAATGAGAAACAAAATTGAGACATAATTTAAACGTCTAATTGTTTTCTCTGTCGTGATAAATGCTTAACGTTGCGGGGGGTTTTTTCCCCGTAAAATAAGAGGTCTGTGTTGCTGTTTAACCTTTAAAGTCCCACTCCGATCATATTTTGAGCTGTTTTTAAAACATTCTCAGTGGTCTTTAAATTATGATTATGTCGTTTTTAGCCAAAATCACAAAACCTGTGCCGTTTTTCTGGGACTTCGTTTCAGCAGAGCTGCAATAGCTCATTAGCAATTCGCCTCTGGGTTGTGGGCGGAGCCGTTGGCACGGAAACGGCCACGGAGAGGGCAAATCGTCCCCTTCTGAATCATGATCGGCAAAGATCAGTGCACGCACCTCATCCGCACTGTAAAGTGCCACAAGATTTTCATGTACTCTTGTATCTGCACACAGTGTGGCGTGTTACTCTGTTCAGAGGAATTGGACGTTTTAGAGAAATTAACTCGTTTTTCTACAGGCTCTCCCTTCTTTCGCCGTTGGTCCTGGAAAACTCATTTTTCTACCATCCATCTCTTTTATTTTGGTACCGTAGCATAAAACAACAGAGTAGGAAAAAAGTCCAGATCTGGAAAAGTGTAAAAACATCTTTTTATTCCCAGCCTTTAATCCATATTTCATCGTGTAAACCGTTCCTTCTTTCCTTCCTTCTGTATTACCTTGCTTCTTTCCTTGTGTCCTACCTCACTTTCCTTTATTTAATTTTTCCCTCCCTCTATGTGCTCCCTGTCCCTTCCTCCCTTTCCTTTCCTCTTTTCTTCTCTGACTCCTTGTATCCACTTCCCTTTGTCCTTTCATAAATCCCTTCTATCTTCTTCTTTTCTTCTTTTCTTCTTCTTTCCTTCCTTTGCTCCAACCTTGTTTCCTACCTCTTTCTTTCCATCCTTCCTCCTTCTTTCATTTCATCCTTCCTTCCTCCCTCCTTCCTTCATTCTTACTTTATATCCTCCCTCCATTCATCCCTCCTTTCCTTCCTCATTCCGTCCGTCCTTTCTATCTATTCTTTATTTCCTTTCATCTTTCCTTCATATCCAACTTCCTTCCTATCCTCCTTCCCTTTATTCTTCCTTCTTTCTATCTATTCATTTCCTCTCATCCCCCCTCATTCCTTCTTTCCTTCCTCATTCCTTTTTTGCTATCCTCCTTCCTTCTTTTTTTACTTTCTTTCCTTCCTTCCCTCCATCCTCCCTTCTTTCCTTTCATATTTCCTTCATATCCTCCTTCCTTCCTATCCTTCTACCTTTTTTCCTAATCCATTTCTTATTCCCTTTCTTCTTTCCTATCCTCCTCCCTTCCTTCCTTCCTTCTACCTTTTTTCCTTCTCCATTTCTTATTCCCTTTCTTCTTTCTTTCCTATCCGACTTCCTTCCGTCATATCCTCCTTAATTTCTTCCTCCCTTCTTTGCATATCTTCTTTCCTTCTTTCCTTCATATCCTCATTCATTCCTTCCTTTTGTCCTTTATATCCTCCCTCCTTCCTTCTTTCTATGTATTCCTTCCTCCTCATCTTCCCTCCTTCTTTCCTTCCTCATTCCTTCCTTGCTTTCCTCCTACCTTATTTCCTTTCTTTTTTCATTCATGTCCTCCTTTCCTTTATTCTTCCTTTATATCCTCCCTCTTTCCTTCCTTGCTTCTTTCCTTCCTTCGCATGTTTTACATCCTTTTTACTCTACTTCCCTCTTTCTCTTTTTCCATTTTCTTCATCCCTTTCTTCCTTCCATGCAGAGTTTTCTTTACCTTCTACTTTGAAGAATGCTCCAGAACTGAACCGGGAACTCGACTCTGGACACGAGGAACGTGTCGGACCCCGTTGGCGTCGGCCTCTCGCCTCCGACTCGATCCGTTTACAACAGTCGAAGGCGAATCAGACGGAGGAAAGTGGAAAAGGTGGTTTCTTCTGCCTGATGACGGATCCACACCTCCAACCCTCCATTCTCCGTGGCCTCGCTGTGACCGGAGAGCTTTTAGGCCCCCCCCCCCGTCAGCACCGGGATGGTTCTGAGCGCCGCTCGGGGGTCCGAGCCCGGTTTCGCTCTGAGCTCCCACGTTTTGTTGGCGAGAAAACGAAGAGCTGCATTATTGATGCTGGTGTCACCGGTGACCAGGAGGCATTAAAAATGGATCCCGCTGCTGAAACAAGTAAACTGTGGGTGAATAATTCAGCCGACTCGCAGCTTTGGAGCCGGGATTGTTGACGCCGGCGTCTCGTACGTTCGTCCCTGCAGCAATGAAACACAGTTTGACAGTTTGCTGGGGTTTTCTGTTAAATGAGGTACATCTGTTAATTACCGGATGAGATGAGACGCTTCGCTCTCTTTCTTTCAGGATTTCTTTTCTCTGTCTCCCGTTTCATGTTGTCATTTGTTTATTTTGTTTCCTGTTTTCACCAAACGGCTCTTGGGTATCAGAAGATGAGCGTTGGTGAATTTGAGAGGCCGTAAAAGTTGTTTTATCAAAGCGCTCCCCCCTTTTACGCCTCTCAAACCCCGAATTATGTGGCGCTTTCTCTCTGAGGGGGTCTCATCGTTGCGTTTCTCCTTGAACTTGCAGGACCTTGCAGACGGTGGGACCCTCCCACGCCCGGACGTACACGGTCGCCGTCTACTTCAAAGGGGAGCGGATCGGCTGCGGCAAAGGCCCAAGGTGAGTGAGAGAAGGCCTGGAGACGGTCTAGTCCAAGTCCGGGAAAAGTGGGGGGACAAAAATCTGTTTATTCTCAGTCACTAATCCTTATTTCATTGCATAAACCGTTATTCCTTCCTTCTTTTTGTATTTCCTTGTGGCCTACCTCGTTTTCTTTTCTCCTTCCTTGTCTCCTTCTGGTCTTGTGTCCTTCCTCCCTTCCTTTTTAATTTTTCCCTCCATCCACGCTCTCTATCTCACTACATCTACTTTATCCTTTCATCTCCTTCCTTGTTTTACATCCTTGTATCCTACCTTTCTTTCTTCTTTCATAAATCCGTTGCTTCCTTGTCTTTTCCTTCCTGAGGTCCAACCTTGTATCCTTCCTTTTTTTGCTTGTCTTTCTTTCGTTTCTTTCTCTTTGTGTGCATCCCTCCTTTCCTTGTCTTTTCTTTCTTTCACTCTTACCGTGTGTGCTTCCTTCTTGTCTTACCTCCTTTCATTTTTTCATTTATTCCTCCTTTCATATGGTCTACATCCCTTCTTTTCTGTAACCTTTCATCATTCCTTCTTTTGTTCCTTGTGTACCTCCTTGTATCCTACTTTCCTTCCCTTTTTCCTAAACCCCTTCCTTCCTTTTTTTTCTTTCCTCGGTCCAACCTTTTTCTTTCTTTTTCTTTTTCTTTCTCTCTCTTTCTTTCTTTCTTTCTTTGTTTCTTTTTCTTTCTCTTTCTTTCTTTTTCTCTTTCTCTTTTTCTTTCTCTTTCTTTCTCTCTCTTTTTTCTCTTTCTTTCTCGCTATCTATCTCTCTCTTTCTTTCTTTCTTTCATATGGTCTACATCCCTTCCTTTTTCTTTCATTTTCATTTTCTCTCTTTTTTCTCTGTTTCCTTCCTTCTCTCTTTTTTTCTCTCTCTATTTTTCGTTTTTTCTCTCTCTCTTTCTCTCTTCCTTCCAGCTTTTGTCATATTTGTAAATGCTCATCAAGGACTGGGAACTCTGGAAAACAGGGCCAAGAACAGTGTGACATTTTCATGAGTGGGAACGTATTCATTTTGCTTTCTCCCTCCTTCCTCTCCATTCTGTGGTTTTCTGGGTTCCTGTAGACCCGAAGTGTCGGCCATGTACCTGTCGTAAACTTTGCTTTCCATGCCGAGAGGAAACAGGTGAAAAGGAAGGGGAGGTCTGGAGCAGGAGGAAGTTCTGACCGGAAAGAGGTTTAGGAACAATAAAACGACCCAACAAGACGCGGCGCTATCCCTTCCAGTGCACTACTAATGGGATGAGAATAATGGCTTCACTGTATTGATGGTGTTTATTATAGCTATTAAGCTCCGTTCTATTGGGAGAGACATCATGCACGATGAAAACCAATCAATTCATTGTTGATTCGACATGAATGTTGTTATGAAAATATCACTTTGCGGCTCAAGAGCGTATCCGCTGAGGCGACGCTGCACCTGGGATTTCTGCGCTCGCAGCAGGGGGAGAAGTGGGGAAAAGCATGCGTTTGTGGTTTTTTTCTGGTTTTTTTGTGTGGTTTAT
The DNA here is from genome assembly GCA_963556495.2 of Valencia hispanica. Lineage (NCBI taxonomy): Eukaryota > Metazoa > Chordata > Actinopteri > Cyprinodontiformes > Valenciidae > Valencia > Valencia hispanica. Next base: position 45,027,859 of record OY747716.1, on the reverse strand, counting down.
TTTGCCGTCCGTCTGCAACACTTTTTCTTTGTTGTTTGCTGTGCGTCGCCACATCCTGTATTCATGCAGAGCAAAGAAAGTGAATCTCCACGCGAGGGCCTTTTTCAGGGGGTGGAGGCGATAAAGCCACAGCTGAGCCTGCGAGAAATGAAACCTAAATCCATCAAACATCTCTCATCCTCTCACACACAAACACGTGTGCGAGAGGGCCACTTGAAAGCAGTCTCTGTTGCTCTAAGCTGGCGATAAGTTTGTCCCTTTTTGCAGAATCTCCGAGCGCTCCCTGTTTTCGTATTTACATGATTTAAGCTGCCAGCCACCTCTGATGCTGAGGCTGCGATCACACAACATTCGACGCACACAGAAGGAAGCCGAATTGCAGACGTAGACATCTCGCCCGGCGCTTTTCGAAGTGTGTGCACTGCAGTACCTGCGATTGTCAGGCAGAAGGGCGGGCTAAGAATAAATACAATGCGCTTCTGATAATCCTCTCTCTACTGGGCCTGTTTATTTGCTTTTCTTTAACAGAAATTCAAAAAGTCCCCCATTTTTGAATATGCTAAAATCCTTTTTCTGCCTCTGTGTCTCTGTCTCCATCTGATCTAGCATCCAACAGGCTGAAATGGGAGCTGCGATGGATGCACTTGAAAAATGTGAGTTCAGTGACACAAACACTCTTGGATCTCTTTGCTGCATTTGATGTTCTTTATCCTTACAGACCGATTGATAGACTAAGAATATTCAATTCAAACGTGCTTATCCCAAAGGGAAATTAAATGTTGTCGTAGCTCATATCATCCGACTGTCTTCAAAGAGTCGTTGTGGAGGGTGATGGCTGTGGGCAGGAAGGGTCTCCGGTAGCAGTCAGTCTTGCAATGAATCTGAAGAGGCCTCTGATTGAAGATTGTTGCTGTATGACTGTCTTATGACTGTCGTGACATGCTAACAGCTCAACATCCAGGCAGCAGAGACGATATTCCACGGTAACATGTCCAGTGTGACGCCATCAGTTGTTTGCGAGCACTGCCAATCGAGCTAATTTGCTTTTGCTGCTGCTCTTTAAATCTGTCTGGCCGTATGTTTAGAAGGATGTTGGAGTAGGGGATATTATCCTCCCCCATTATGATGAAAGGAAGAGATGGTTTGAACTTCCTCCTTCTCTCTCTCCTCTTTGGTTCTGCTCTGCATCCGTGATGCCTCCTTTTCAACTCCTCTGGGATTTGGGGTCGTAGTTCGGGTATTGCTTTGAGCTTAGAAATGTTCCCAGTTGTAAAACCAATATCTTGTTGTCAAGGTTATGCATCAAAATGGAGAGTAAAAAACAATCCTTCCAGCTGCACAGCATCCAGAATCAGAGGTAAAGATTCTCCAAACATCCAGCGCCCTCAACCAGAACAATGAGCTAAAGTCTAGAAGGACAAATCAGAACTAACAGAGCTGCTCTAACCTGCTGCCACCATGAGCCGCCTTTTTCTAAAACGAATATGGACACCTTTCCGACTTGATGTGTATAAAACTGTCAAAAATCTTGCATGTCTGTTTAGCTTTATTTGGAAATCCCATGTGGAGTTTACGTTTACGTCTCAATCAGCCAGAGAACCTTCCTCCACGTTTTCCTTGCCCCCCCCCCACATGGCTTCTGGAAAGCTGGAGGATTTCTGACGGCTTCAGAGTAAAATGGGCTGAATACAAAATGTATGAAAATCATATAGAAACCGTTTAAATCACGACTTGAAAGTGTTATTGTCGCTGTCCTCGCCTTGTTTTGAGGGTTTGCATCGGTTACACGGCTAGCGGCAGCGGCTTGCGAGGAGCTGCGACATTTGGAGCGCAAGCCCAGAGCACGGGCGCGAGGCCGAGCCAAAAACGGAGAAACCGGGGAGAGGCTAAGCGCCATTGAGCACATCAATCATCCTGCAGGATGTTTCTGTCAGTGATGCACAGTTTGGTGGTTTTGTTTTTTATCTTTTTTGTGTTTCTTCACACCCTGATGGACTCTCATCGCTGCTCTTCAGATTTTGAAGTAGTGCGTCTGATGCGTCCCTGATGAGCCGCTGCCCTCCTCTGCTGTTTTTCATCTTGTTATTGTCTTTTCATCATCCTCCACTTAAGGAGAATAAATGGCGGGTTTCAGGCGTTTTTACGACGTCTCGTTCTCTGCCAAGTAAAACTACAATTACGGGGTCCTCAGAAACACATCCACCGGCAATTTCCATCATGTTGGCGTCGCCTTGTACCCTCCTTGCATATGTATGCGGACGCGTTGCATCCCTGCGTGTGCAGAGAATTCAGAATGTGACATGTCGGACTGAAGCCGCTCGCTTTCTGTGTGACTGCTTCATTAATCAAATGCACAATTTATTTCTTTACTCGACTAATTAGCCGGAGGTGAAGACGAATGGCTTTGTTCTAAGTCGCCGAAGGGCACGGAGGTGCTAGTTTGATTCCTCTCTGCTTTAAATGAGGCCTCCAGCCGCTTGTGATGGATGCCAATTCTGTTCTCAGGCTTTAGCTTTTTTTTTTTCAAATTTTTTATGAAGCGTTAATGTTAGGGTGTCATGAGTTAAAGCTCAGCTCTTCCTCCCTCCTTCCTCATCGTTTAGGGGGGCGTAGTTCGGTGCACACACTCCATCTCCTGCGTCTTCCTCCCGTTTCCTCTCTCCAGTGTACTCTTCTGTCACCAAGATTGATAGATGCTCATTGCTAGTAAATGAACCCCCCCCCCCCCCCCCCCCTCATAAATTGCTGTTTCATGTGACTAGATTAGCGATGCCTTTTCAAAGGTCAGTTAATTTAAAATCATCTCTTCGAGCACTCCCTCGTTTGGTGCAGAGTGCCTCCAGTTGAAGGGCTTTGTTTGACTTTGTATTGTCACCTAATTTAAGGCTGCTAATTTACAAGTCACCTGTCAGCAGGATGTGCTCTTTTTTTCCCACACGATGTTTCCTGGTGTTGAGCTTTGGGATTTCTAACCTGCTTTAGGTTGTGAGCCTCTGTAATTGAGTTACAGCCTGTTGGCAGAAGAGGTATATAACAGATGAAACTAGATTTTCATGCATGTGAAGTGATTGGAATAAAAAAAAAATGAGGCTCTTTAAAGGTGAAACCGCCTGTTTTATACCTTTGAAAAGGTGCAGAGGTTTTTTTCCTCATGCTTATATTTAAACATTCAAATTAAAAGTTAAAAAACATTCACTGAAGGTTTGTCAGTGAATGTTTTGTCGGCGTCAAAAAACGCTCACAAAGCGACTAGTTTGAACATTTTTAAGCGTGAAGCTCGAAAGCCCACCTCTTGCTGAGCCAATAGAAAGGGGGCGTGGGTAGGGCTTCCTCTGTTGCCGGATGTTTTAAACAATGGCGGGTCATATCGAGAGAGTGGCTTGGTTTTATTTGCTAAATAAAGCTAGACAACGTCTAGCCATTTGTGGATACACCATTAGCGCCATTTGTGGATACACCCCATTCTTAAGAGGCTTTCAGGAGATCCAGGAGCTGCGTATGGATGAGGTTCGCTTTCAGCGCTACTTTTAAATGTGTAGTGACGTCACTACAGTGAGACGCTCTGATTGGTGGACACTCAGGGTACGACCCCGAAAGTTCAGGAACCTCAACTTCTGTGTTGCTGGCTTTTGCTGCTTTGAAGCTTGGAAAGCAGCAAAAGTTGAAGACTCTGACGGCCTCAACCGTAGACTTAACATGTAATCTTGCCGTTCTGGGGGTTGACGTGTGAACGCGGCTTAAGAAGCCCAGGTTGATCATGCGTTGTTTGATATAATGGTTACTGGTCGAGTTACTGGTGGCGCCATTGTTCGGCAGCCTCCTTGTGCTCCAGGGCAGCTGTGGGTACAATGTAGATTTACTCTTACAAGTGTATCTTGTAAAATAAACATGACTTCACCACAGCTTACTATTGTTGATACGAGGAGCGGCCATATTGTATCTCAAAATTGGCGTTGGAAAAGTTCTCAGTTTACTTTGGGAAGTTCGACTTAGTAGGGGTGTTCCGGTTAATTTTTCCCACTTGGATGTCGGAATGTCCGAGTTCTGACTACAAATAGATTACACCATTACTATACCTTAAACTTGCATGCTAGTTTGTAGCATGCTAACTATGCTGTGAATTAGCATGTTACTCTATCATGAACTAACAGAGTTAACTCAAATAAACTTTTATTATTAATTAGGAACTATATATTTGGTACAGTTGAATTTTAATTGCAATTTTTAACTTGGATTTGAATCTGACCCATTAGATTTTTAAGTAAAGTGCCTCAAGATCGATGGGAACAAGAAACAAAGCACATTTCTAATACCATCCTTACTATGGCACAATCTAGTAGTTTTTAGTAATTTTTTATATTTCTTCTATTTGTCACACTTTGGGAATTTCGAAATGTAACCAATTTGAACTAATGTTAATGCAAAATACAAAAAATGGATGTGGAATATGGTCTGATCGACGTCGTATCTTACAAATAGGCTTATCAACGTAATTTTCGGACTATTGAGGGACACCTGAATATTAGCCGCACCAGCTAAATTTGAAAAGAAAATAAATTTTGTACACATATAGGCCTGAATATAAGCCTCACGTTTTCATGTTGAAACATGAGATATTTACACAGAAAGACGGTACACTGAAGATTTTTTTGTAGTTTTAATTTAAGACTTGTTTGTTTGTTTGTTTGTTTTTCAAACTCTGCCTGAAAATCGGCAGTACAGCATAAACACAACATGACAGTAACATGTCTGGTTAGAAAATAAAACACACTTTAGCCTACCAGAAAAGTCATTGGTCGCTATCTTCCTCTTCCTCACTAAAGCCACTGAAGTCGTCTTTTTCAGTGTCTTTATGTTTTCTGAAAGCTTTTGTCATCTTTTTAACCGACTCAGTTCTTCCAGCTGTGTCCTCCGTCTCACCATCGATTCGTTGATGTCAAGCTTAGCTGCAGTAGCTCTATATTTCCTTCTCTGACGGCCAGCTCCATTGCCTTTAATTTAAAAGCTGCATTTCTTCGTGTGTTTTCCATGATGAGGGTGTGTGCATGAAAACTCCAGGTAGTGCCTTCTTTTGCGCCTAATCTTTCCCCATATATTACACTCACTTTTGCACTTCCTGCCATCGTGCCCCACTGCCTCTAAACACCTGAAAATCGCGGTATTTAGAGGCCCTATGTTTTTTTTTCTATCATTCCTGATTTCTATCTAGATTTGTCACTTTTTGAACAGGAAATGTTATTAAGTATATTTTTGTTTTATTGTCGAACATGATTTTGTTGATGTAAGCATGCCTGGCCATTGCCCGGATTTAAACTTGCTTTTGAAGGATCTGTGCGTCTCCTGACCATGAGTTTGTATAATGAGACTTGAGCTCATGTGCTGCAGAACGGGCTAACACATCAACTCCTATTGGAGCCGCATTGTCTCTAGTGTGATTGTCAAGGGCCTCGCTTCATTTGTTCGCATAGCAAGACTAATCAAGGACATTAGCCCCGGTGTCATGTAATTCATCATTGATTGTCTTATTGGCCCTCTGTGCAGTTCTGGCTACACCATTACTCCTGCTGTGTAACAGCCCTACCTTGTGTTACGCTCTGATCGAAAACACCTCCCTGCATCGTGTCAGGATTCATTTCCGTGTTTTATTTAAAGCCTCCCCGAGTATCAGGAGCACTTTGAGCAGAATTGAACTTTTTTCCTTTTGTTTCTGCCGTTGAGCTTTTTCTGGCTGACAGGATTCCACGGCTTCAGCAGTGCCGGAGAAGAAGGTGAGGAGACGCGACTGCATTCGCTCCGACAGCTCAGAGCTCATTAAAGAGACCGAACCCCTCCGATATTCGGTGCCGTCTGTGGCCGACCCACCCGGTGGTTTGGGCTGGTTTCGCGTTTCCCCCTTTGATGGCTTGCGTTTTGACAGCCTTCTGCCTGTATCTGTCAGGGCAGAATTAAATGTTAACCAAGGCCCACACTGTAGGGAAACATGAGTGCAAACAAATTGAGCTGAGAGCAGCCAGGTAGGCTAAGGGATGCTGGTGGAAGGAAAGGAGTTGTCGGTGCAGAGTTTCTGAGGCTCCCTCAGCTCTACGCGCTGATCATCAAATATACATGGAACCGGCTTAAGAACTTCTTCGATGCCCCTTGAAGACTCATCTTCCTCTCCCTGTCATGTCTTCGTCTTGTTCCTTGAAAGCTGCTTACTTTACAAACAATATAGTTTAGTATTACTATTTATAGTATAGTAGCTAGCTAGCACCAAATGCTACCCATTGTGACTGGAATCAGTTGGATTAAACTGTTCTGGATGTCTTTAGACTAGAAATTATTTTAACTATGCCTTGAAATTATTATTATTTTTCTTCTTGTTGTTGGTCAAGCTAACAGTGCAGCTTGAGGTTTCGTAGCTTCTCACTGTTGTGACTGGAATGAACTGCGTTGAACAGAATTTGAATTGGAACCGTTGAACCCCACCTCTCAGCTGACGAATGCTGAAAATAGGTACCCGCCATCCTGCAAAGGATGGACCCGGATGGATGGATGGATGGATGGATGGATGGATGGATGGACTGAATTTCATTGCATCAAAAATGTTTTGCTACGTACCCTAAGATGAGTTTTGTTATGATTTGAAGCTACGTAAAATAAGAGTTAAATAGCATGCTAACAGTGCTACTATGTAGCATGATTGTTTTGTGGTTAGCTTGCTAGCTTATAGAATAAGTATGTTAACTACTGTTATTAATTTGGATTGGATTTTGATGTGTTTTTTTTTTTCATTTTTAGGTGTCCCTGCATATTTTTGTTGTGATTTGTAACCATATTTTAAACTACATTGAAATGAATGGTATGCTACGTTTGCTAGGTTTTTAGCATTGTTAGCATGCCATGGTACTTTGCACATGCTATCTATGCAGTTCAGTGGCGTGGCTCTGTCAATTAGATCAAATTGGCCTGGGTGTCTTTCGATTTCTTTTTTTTGCCTTGAATCAATTTTTGCAATGAGTGTTAGCTATTTATATATCCATCATGCATTCAGGCCCTCTATGCATGTAATACAGTTTGAGACACTTGTTTATTGTTGCAAAGACATTTTTGAAAGTAAAGAGGTGAAAGGTGTTAAATAATTGCATTCTTGCTTCAATACAATAGAGCTCCGGACGTTACGTGACTCTCAGAGCATAGGCGCCATGTTGACATGCATGAACCTCACCAAAATGAACGTCGCTGGCTGTGATTTTACTCCATCAGAGTTTACTCCCCATTTTAAAATGGAAGATATTATTGTATATACCGGGAAATTAAAAACATTAAACATATCCGACCTTTACCATGCCCCTGGGATACTTTTTAAAACCTCAGAAGCTTTCAGGGCGGACCTTTTACCAGACCTGAGATACTCTCACAACGGCGTCAGTTTGTTTTTAAAGTTGCTGGGGACAATAACCATAAACTTAAGTGTGGTTTGAAGATGGCTGGGGACAATTATTCATATAGTCTATAAAGATTAATCTGTTTCACGTTTATGGTCTACAGTGAATAAACAGGTGTTGAAAATCGTATCTTTATTCCATCAATAAAAGTTGAAAGCCATAAGCTTATGTGTTTTGTTTTACCAACGGCACTGAAAACCATGATTAGGCTGTTTGCTTGCATGGCTTCATTAAGATCCACATCATAGCACATAGAACAATGCTGGCTATATACTCGCCCCAGAAGAATATGTGCAACAATAAAACGCGTTCCCTTTGCAACCCTTGCAGTTCTGTGCAGAGAAACTTCAACTTTAACTTACAATTCAGAGTCCTGCAACAGGGCGGGTACCTGCGGGTGACCCGCATAAGGTTTTTACATCATAAAGTTGTTAAATTAAAATTTCACGTGTCTGGGAGGAAGTTTCTTTAATGCGAGCGGGTTGCGAGTGAGACAATATAATTGTTTATAATGTTTTGGTTAAGAATCCCAAAGAGAATTGTGTTGATATATAGTGATATGTGGAAAGAACATGCCAGAATATTCCTCCAATTTTCGAACAGCGGAATATTCTCGCTATCTAGACCTCCAGCGCTGCCAGACAGACTTTAGTTCAGCGGGATTTGCGATTCATGAACTGGGAACACAGTTAAAGCCAGGGACTGTGGACAATTTTTCATTTCTGCACAGGGATCTCTGCATCAAATAAATTTCAGTTTTCATAAATTTCAGAAAAATCTCTCTGGCAGCGCAGGATGCCTAGATAGCGGGTAATATTCAGCTGTCAGCACAAAGTTGGGGGAATATTCTGGCATGCTCTCTCCACAAACACTTTATGCTATATCAACACAATTCTCTTTGGGAAACAAAAATATCCCATAAATGTTTTTTCACCCGCAGTAAAGAAACTTTCGCCAGACCCTTGAAATATAATTTATGTATTTTTCCATCTTTAGGACTCTGAGCCCTGAACATGTTTGCAGCGGACCACGAGTCTTTTAAAACATCGACATCCACTGCTGTACAATATGAATGTATAAGAAAGTGGAATTTAGTGATTTAAATAATAGTCCGTTCAGACACTGATTAAACATGGAAGTGTGGAAATGTGTTAGAGCTGGTAAGAAACTCCGCATCAAGTTTTTAAAAGTGGTGGGGGAAAAATCATCAATCATAAATATCCCCTGTGTCACCGGCTAAAATGACGCCCATCCCCTGACATATACAATTTCCTGATCAACTTTCCCTCGTCCTACTCCGGAGCATCGCTTAAAGCACATAAAAGCCTGGAGGGATATAAATGGACGCAATCGGGGTTTGTTATCGGGATCCAGATCTGGAATCTTCCTGCAAAGGTTTGTGTTGTTGTCACCGGGAGGGAGACCTGTCCTGATTTTGGTTACCATGAGCAACGGGCCGTAGCTAGGTTATGTCTTTGTGCAACATTTCCTATGTTCATCTCAGGAAATAAAGTATTTTTATTTCTAAATAATTTGCGTCACTTAATGATACAAGAGCAGTTATCAAACAAACGGTATTAAATCTGAATTACAGGTGAATCACTCAAAAAACCTGTTATGGCATCCTGGGGCACAACAGGTATCCGCCATATTTACCGTTTCTAACTTTGGGTTAGCAGCAAATAAAAACAACTGCGGGAGACCTGCGGAAGACTGCCTGCCACAATGGCGCCCATTCGATTTTAACTGTTGCATGCTGGGAGAAGTGACGTCAACTCCCGGAGCTCTATTGGCTACTACTAGAGGCTACTTTTTCAATCAAACATTGTTGTTGAGGGAAAAAGATAGATTTTTCTCCCTCGCTATAAACCAAAAGCAGAAATACATCAATACCTGATGATTGTGTTTTAATATTCATAAATCATAGTAATCACAACATTACACAACACTATTACATGTCGCACGTTTCCCTAATTACATGCAGCCAATGGTTGTTACTGTTATTTAAAACTGAGTTCGATTGAAAGTCATTGTATTTGAATTGAAAATGTAAATTTGCCCTAAAGTTGCCGTAATGTAATTTTTATTTGAAACCAAATTATGTGAATTCAATTAAATAGCATGCTAACTTTGCTAGCATCTAGCTTGCTAGCTTTTATTACATTAAACTGCGCATATAAGATGGTAATTTGTAGCATGTTAAGCTATATCAACTAACAAACACTGAATAACATGCTAACTATATAGCATAGTTGCTTATGCCTTATCACAAAACGAAGATATTTTTCTACTATTTGTCCGGTCATCCACACAAAATCGCAGATTTATGGCACCAAAAACGATTCTTTCCAAAAACACCGGTCAAAGTGAAGATTTGCGTTTTCTAAACTTTAAGCATTTGCTTGTTGCAATGTGACTGCAACAAAAATGCTCCCACATCACTTGTGCGACTTCTGTTTACACTCAGAAACAGCATTTATGCCCTCAGAGATGTGTTGGCATTATCGATTCTCCAAGCGCTTTTTGCTTGCTTATTTTTTCAAGCTCAGTTAGTGCTGCATGTAAAAAAAGAAACGTCCCTTTTTCAGGACTGTGTATTTAAACAATAATGTTGTAAAAATCCAAATAACTTTACAGATCTTCATTGTAAAGGGTTTAAACAATGTTTTCCATGCATGTTCAATTAACCATAATCAATTAATTAACGTGCACCTGTGGAATGGTCGTTAAGACCTTAACAGCTTACAGAAAGTAGGCATTTAAGGTCACAGTTCTAAAAACGCAGGACACTAAAGAGACTTGTCTACCGACTGTGAAAAACACCCGAAGAAAGATGCCCAGGGTCCCTGCTCATCTGCGTGAACATGCATTAGGCATGCTGCGGGGAGGCAGGAGGACTGCTGATGTGGCTAATGTCCGCACTGTGAGACGCCTAAGACAGCGCTACAGGGAGACAGGAAGGACAGCTGATCATCCTCGCAGTGGAAGACCACGTGTAACAACACCTGCACAGGATCGGTACATCCGAATATCACACCTGCGTGACAGGTACAGGATGGCCACAACAACTGCCCGAGTCACACCAGGAACACACAATCCCTCCATCAGTGCTCAGACTGTCCGCAATAGGCTGAGAGAGGCTGGACTGAGGGCTTGTAGGCCTGTTGTAAGGCAGGTCCTTACCAGACATCACCAGCAACAACGCCGCCTATGGGCACAAACCCACCTTTGCTGGACCAGACAGGAGTGGCAAAAAGTGCTCTTCACTGATGAGTCACGGTTTTGTCTCACCAGGGGTGATGGACCGTTTTGTGTTAATCGTGGAAGGAATGAGCGTTACACCGAGGCCTGTACCCTGGAGCGGGATCGATTTAGAGGTGGGGGGTCCGTCATGGTCTGGGGCGGTATATCACATCACCATCTGACTGAGCTTGATGTCATTGCAGGCAATCTCAATGCCTTGCGGTACAGGGAAGACATCCTCCTCCCTCATGTGGTACCCTTTATGCATGCTCATCCGGACATGATCCTCCAGCAGGACAATGCCACCAGCCATACTGCTGGTTCTGTGCGTGAGTTTCTGCATGACAGCAATGTCAGTGTTCTGCCATGGCCAGCGAAGAGCCCGGATCTCAATCCCATTGAGCACGTCTGGGACCTGTTGGATCGCAGGGTGAGGGCCATTCCCCCCAGAAATGTCCAGGAACTTACATACATGTAGATAGCACTATTAGACAGTTTATCAGCAAAAAAAAAGTTGATTTGGGGCCAAGCTGCACTTTAACAACTTATGCGGTTAGGTGTGGATTGTTTTTTGTTTTTGTTTTAAGCTAGGTGGTGCAAATATTCGTTTTTTTAATTTATTTTAAAAAACTACATGTGTACATGGCCTTAGTGCCTCACAAAATGAGGATGTAGGGACAGAATAAACCTTTAGAAAGTACAGTTCTTTCCGCCTCGTTGATGATCTGAATTCTTTCAGTGTCAGCTGCCTCAGATCATTGTCTGAAACTTAGCCGCCTCTCCTTTTGGCCTCTTGCTTTCCTCGCAGCTGCTTGTTTTTTTGTTTTTTTAAACAATACGATATCTGTTGAATGGGAGAAAAAGAGACGATCCAGCTTGTTGCTGTAGGGGAACTACATTCTTCACTCGGTTCCCTCTAAACCTCTTAATCTCTGGATAAAAGCGTCAGGCGGATCAAGAGGAAAGTAAAGAACGGTATTCAGAGTCTCTGTTCACTGGCTTGAGGGTTTTGTTTGCCCTTTGGCGCGGCAGGAAAATCCCTTCATCAGCAGCATTATGCAGCCACGCTACTTGTTGTCCCGATGACGGATGCGGCGCGCTCCAGGTGATAGACTCGGCCGACTATTGCGGAGCCGTCTCGCAGCCTGAATGCTAAAAGGAAAACTGTCGAGCTCCTTTTTTTTTTCTTTTTTTTTTTTAAGAGTCGCTGCCATCACATCCTGCTGTCGGAAAAGAGAACGTGTTTGCAATGTCCCTCCAAGGTGCTTTTTCTGGACAGCTGAGAACACTAAATATGCTCCGACGCTTCCAGCACAGATTGAAATCAAAGGAGTTGTGTTTTTGGCTGCTACCTTATTCTTTTGTCGATTGCTCTTCTGCTGCATGTTAAACAATGTAAATGGGCCAAAGCTTGTTTCCCACCGCTCTTGAGTGGGTTATTCTCAAGTCATCTCCCTGGAAGAAATGTTGGTGATTTCCATATTTTAACTGCAGTGTGTGGTTTTCCTCGGTGTGAGTTCATGTATGTTTTTATTATTTCCTTCCTCTCCTTTTATTTAATGGGACGCCGCTGTTATCACACACTTTCTGTTTCTGTTTCTATAATGACAAATTAGTGTTGCACCAGAAAGAACACACTCATCTTCTTTCCCTCCACAAGTCAAATGCATAATGTATGTAAATGGGGCTTTTGGACTGTGTTGCAGATTCCATAGGAGGCCCTTCAGATGGGAATAACATGAACAGGTTGCAGACAAGATGGCGTCTATATGACTGCTGCTTCACTGGCACTTAGAAAAGCTTTTCTCCTGCTAATGAAAACTGATTAACATCCATCCATTACCCATCCATCATCCATCCATCCGTCTATCCATCCATCTTCCATTCATCCGTCCATCCATCCATCCGTCTATCCATCCAAATTCCATCCGTCTGTCCATCATCCATCAATCCATCCATCATCCATCCATCTGTCTATCCATCCATCATCCATCAATCCATCCATCATCCGTCCATCATCCATCCGTCCATCCATCCGTCAATCCATCCATCATCCATCCATCCGTCTATCCATCCATCATCCGTCTGTCCATCCGTCCATCCATCCGTCAATCCATCCATCATCCATCCATCCATCCATCTATCCATCAGTCATCCATCCATCCATCAATCCATCCATCCATCATCCATCCATCCATCTATCCATCCATCATCCGTCTGTCCATCCGTCCATCATCCATCTGTCCATCCATCCGTCAATCCATCCATCTGTCCATCCATCCATCCAACAATTCCAGCCATCATCCATCCTACCATCCATCCGTCTATCCATCCATCCATCATCCATCCGCCTATCCATCCATCATCCATCCGTCTATCCATCCATCCATCCATCCAACAATTCCATCCATCATCCATCCAACAATTCCAGCCATCATCCATCCATCCATCCATCCATCCATCATCAATCCATCCATCATCCATCCGTCATCCATGCATCCATCATCCATCCAACAATTCCATCCATCCATCCGTCTATACATCCATCATCCGTCTGTCCATCCATCCATCATCCATCCAACAATTCCAGCCATCATCCATCCATCCCTCCGTCTATCCATCCATCAATCCATCTATCCGTCATCCATGCATCCATCATCCATCCAACAATTCCATCCATCATCCGTCTGTCCATCAATCATCCATCCATCCGTCCATCCATCTATCATCCATCCATCCGTCCGTCCATCCATCATCCTTCCATCCTGAAGTTTTAGTCATCGGTCCTGAGGCTCAGAGAGAGAAACTTTTACCAAAACTACAATCACTGTCTTTTAATCTCTCTTTACAAGTGAAGAACTTGGGTGTGATTTTTGACTCTGAGCTGACTTTTATTCCTAAATATTACTAAATACTAAATATTACTAAAATAGGTTTTTATCAACTAAAGAACATCGCCAGAGTCGGCCCCATTCTCTCTCGGGCCAACACGGAGACACTGGTGCATGCTTTTATCTACATTAGAATTGATTACTGTATTGTCCTGCTTTCTGGTCTTCCCAAAAAGAGTATATCAGGTTTACAACTCCTACAAAATTCAGCAGCACGTGTCCTGATGAAGACCAGGAGGCGGGAGCATATTACACCGGTCCTAAAATCATTGCATTGGCTCCCCGTACATTTCAGGATCGACTTGAAGGTTCTTTTAATGGTTTTTAAGTGTCTTAATGGTCTTGGGCCTTCTTATCTCTCTGAACTGCTTTTACCATATAAACCTTCGCGGTCTCTGCGCTCCTCTGGCAGCCGTCTCCTTGTCACCCCAAAAGTCAGGACACACACGCATGGCGAGGCCTCTTTCCAGTTTTATGGCCCTCACCTCTGGAACAGGCTGCCAGAGAACCTCAGGGCTGCAGAGAACGTTCATGTTTTTAAGACCAGGCTCAAGACTCACCTTTTTAGCCTAGCTTTTAACTGATTATTTATCACTGTTTGTTTAATTGCTCTGCATGTTTTATATGATTACATTTTTATCAGTTTTACTATTTAATCTTAGCACATTAATTTACCGTTTCTTTTTATACTTTAATTTATCTTAATCCCCGTTCCAGTGTTTCCTCTGTGGGAGCCCTCTGCCCCGGGAGCGGTGGTCGGCTGTGGCTGCCTGGGTGCTCTCCAGGTGGAGCTTGGGTGGAGGTGGGGGTCTTGGTCTTGCCTCCACTGGGTGCCCTGTGTCGGTGCCTCGGCTGCTGCTGTTAATCTACCGCTGCCGGGGCAGATGGCTCCTCTGATGGCGTTTCCTTGCATGGTTCATCTGCACTCGGCCCAATGTCCTTTTTTACTGTTGCTTTTAACTGTGTGTGTGCATGGGAGATGGGTTGGGGGGAGGGGGGTATAACTGTGACCATACTTTTAAATCTGTGGGGGAGGGAAGGGAAGGTGGTTTTATGTGGGCTCATTTTAATCTGTAAAGCACTTTGTGATGCAACTTATTGTATGAAAAGCATTTTATAAATAAAGTTTGATTTGATCCATCCATTCATCCATCATCATCCATCCATTCATCCATCATCATCATCCATCCATCATCATCCATCCAGCCATCCATCTATCCATCCATCCGTCTATCCATCATCCAACAATTCCATCCATCCATTCATCCATCCATCCATCATCTGTCCATCCATCCAACAATTCCCTCCATCTTTCCATCCATCCATCCATCCATCTATCTATCCATCCATGATCCATCCATTCATCTATCCATCATCCATCCATCCAACAATTCCATCCATCCATCCTCCATCCGTCCATCATTCTTCTATTCATCTTTCTGTCCATCCGTCTATCCATCCATCCATCCATCCATTAATCATCTATCATCCATCGATCATCCATCCATCCGACATCCATCATCCATTCATCATCTATCATCCATCCATCATCCATCCATCCATCATCCTTCCATCCATCCATCTATTCATCCATCATCATCCATCCATTCATCCGTCTATCCATCCATCTATCCATCCATCCATCCATCCATCCAACAATTCCATCCATCATCCATCCAGCCGTCTATCCATCATCCATCCATCCAACAATTCCATCCATCATCCATCCGTCTATCCATCATCCATCCTTCCAACGATTCCATCCATCATCATCCAGCCATCCGTCTATCCAGCCATCCGCCTATCCATCCATCAGTCTATCCATCCATCCATCATCCATTCGTCTATCCATCCGTCATCCATCCGTCTATCCATCCATCCTCCATCCGTCTATCCATCCATCCAACAATTCCATCCACCCATCCGTCTATCCATCCATCATCCGTCTGTCCATCCATCCATCCATCCATCCATCCGACATCCATCCATCCATCTTCCATTCATCATCTATCATCCATCCATCCATCAATTCATCCGTCTATCCATCCATCATTCGTCTATCCATCCATCATCCATCCATCCAACAATTCCATCCATCATCCATCCATCCATCCATCCATCCATCCATCTATCCATCATCCATCCTTCCAACGATTCGGTCCATCATCATCCAGCCATCCATCTATCCATCCATCCGCCTATCCATCGATCCATCATCCATCCGTCTATCCATCCATCGATCCATCATCCATCCGTCTATCCATCCATCCATCCATCATCCATTCGTCTATCCATCCATCCATCATCCATCCGTCTATCCATCCATCATCCATCCATCCATCCATTCATCCATCCATCCATCATCTGTCCATCCATCCAACAATTCCCTCCATCTTTCCATCCATCCATCCATCCATCTATCTATCCATCCATGATCCATCCATTCATCTATCCATCATCCATCCATCCAACAATTCCATCCATCCATCCATCCTCCATCCGTCCATCATTCTTCTATTCATCTTTCTGTCCATCCATCCATCATCCATCCATCCATCATCTGTCCATCCATCCAACAATTCCATCCATCTTTCCGTCTATCCACACATCCGTCTATCCATACATCCGTCTATCCATCCATCCATCCATCCAACAATTCCATCTATCATCTGTCCATTCATCCATCCATCATTCATCCACCCCAGGGCAGCTGTGGCTATAATCATAGCTTGCTTCCAGTATGTGAATGTGAGAGTGAAGGAATAATGGAGTTGTAAGGCGCTTTCAGGGTCTCGAAAAGCGCTATATAAATGCACGCCATTATTATTATTCATCCATCCATTCATCTGTCCCTCCGTCAGTCCAACAATTTTATCCATCTAGCCATAGGCCTATTTGTTCCTCTTTGTGTTCGTCCGTCTCCTGAAATCCCAATAAAGCAAATTAAAGTTTTTGGTTATTTTTGACTCGGAGAAAGAACGTCTGAGTTCAAATATAGTTAAAATGTCGAAACCTATTCTCTACTGACCAGTTTTATAAGACCCCATACTTGGATTATAAAAATGTTTTGCTCGTTCAGGATAAACTGACAAAAAAGGAAATATCTCATTTAGCCTCTATGTGGTTAACAATCAGTTTACAACCAAACAGGATTTTTTTTCTGATTTTTGTAGATCAATGTTGTTGATATAATGTTGTCCTTTTTGTTATGGGTCAGCATCTTCAGCCCTTATTTCAAACAAGCTGAGAACTCTCTTGTGTTTTGTTGCATTTCAGTCCTTTTTTCCGCTCAAGTCTTTGTTGAAAGGTTTTGATGCACTAATTTGCACTTAGTTTGCATGGTCACGAGTTGTGACTGGGAAAAAACAGCACAGTCAAATGTGAGCCTCGGCGACTCGACACAAACCAGTGGGGCAGCCGTCACGCATGCCGTCTCAAATTGAGCTGAACGCACACAGTAATGTAAACACTTGGTGGAAAATTACCTGAAGTCTACGAACTCCTTCTGACGTAGGTATGAAACAGCATTTTGTGAAAGAAGAAGATTTGCATAGAAAAGTTTTCGATTCTCTTAAAGTACTGCAGCTAAATTACGGGCTGGGATTGTTTACACAGCCTAAAAAAAAAGAAAGAAAGAATACAAAAAATATTAGTAAATGACCATGATCCAGGATTCAAATCCTATTTTTTACCTCTATCCAAGAATCCGGCTTAAGATTTCTGTTTGTGCGTTTGCATTTCGAGCTGTCTGGTGCTTTAAATATGATTTTAGAGTGAACAAAACAGAATCATCTATAATTCATAGACCTAACACTATATATGTTAACTACAGAGGTTGTTTTGTCATCTAACAGCCATATTTACCAGTGTTCTCTGTAAAACAGAAGGATCCAAATGATTTCTAAGCGACTAGCTAAACCAGGGGTCAGCGACCTCTTCAAGTCAAAGATGCCCCCCGCTGCCACAGCATTTATTTTGAAAGACAAAAAAAACATTAATTTATTAAACATTACAGACAAATTACTTTTAAAAGACTTGTACTATTGGGGCCCTTCTGTTGTAGATATATTATATGCAGGTTTTACATAAAAATATATAGAATAAACAGCTATTCTCATTGCCATTCTAGGTAAAAAATTAGTGGTGGGCAATATAAACGATATAAATTTAGCCAAAAGTAGAGATGTCGACTATTCCGGCCTGCCGCGTTTGGGCATTTTGATGATGTCATCAAGCTGTCATCAAAGAGGATGAATACTGATGTTCAGTGTTCATCTTTACACTACATATAGCATATTTAAAATGTGTTGTTTTCCATTTAACGATGGGGAAAAAACGGTAGAACTTGAAGCATTTTTTAATTAAAATATGTGCAGGTTTATTTTTGTGCGATATTAAATGTATAAATAAGTAACCAGGAAAGCGTACAATGTTTAACTTTGTGTTTCTTTTATAACATTTAGCTTTTCATTTATTTAAAATGTCTATCTTTATGTTGTGAGAATTTTTGTGTGGCATTTTTTTGGAAAAAAGATTTGAAATTTTTTTAAATGCATTTTGCACAATAAATGTTCTTTAAATGCCATTCTAACCTTTTTTTGAAGTTGTTCTGCTGCAATGTATCTGGAAAATGAGAATTTTATTAAAATGTCATTTTGACATGTATATAAAAAAAGAATATATTGCAATATAGATTTGAGGCCATATCACCCAGGTCTAGTAAAAACATTTCTTCTTTGGTTTTATAAGAGCCACAGGTGGTAAACCGCTAAACTAAAGGGCTATTTCACAGTTTTAAATCGGAACCCTGTATTTGACTTTGACTTTAAACCTGAACTGGATGATTCCACACTGAATGGAGATTCTTAAAAACGCTGTTTGAAATCTCTGAAACCCCAATTTCCCAAAAAACTAAATAAAATAAAAAACGGACGTCAAAGCTTTTTGCCATCAGAACGATCTTCGAATTGGACAAGCATCAGACGGATGTAAATGTAGGTGCTTTGTAAGTAAATGTGTGCAGTCATGCACAATGTGGCATAACCAAACCACTAGTTGGCAGCAAAGTGCTTCCAACATAATTGGTTTGCGTTTGATACGCATCAACAGACATTGGTGGTATATATAGTCCAGTCATGGCTTTGTGGAGATTTGGACTAAATTCAAAATGATTCTGACCGGTCGCACACATCGTACCTCATTGCTAGAACAGTTTCATGAACCTGAGGCCGGATTTTGCTTTCAGAAATGGGTAGTTTTGGTTCTTCACTCGGTGGCTACATGTCCTAACCTCGGTGGGTTGACCTAAACACCCCTTACTGTGTTGTTCCCTTCAGAAAAATGACCAGAAAGCTTTAGCTCCCACCTTGAATTGTTGCGAGAACGCCGTATCAGCTTTCTGATGATGAAGAGGTTTCACTAGCTTTTGGAGGGAATATTTCAGCTATCGTTTAGATTTCACATGTTTGTGGGATTTTTTTTGGTGCTAAATTTCCAATTTATTGTTACCTTTATAAAGCTTGAAAAACAATTCAGCATTTATCAGCGTTTACCTCTCCTAGTTTCAATGCACAACCATCCAAGTAGATGGTACAGTTGCTGCTTTGATTGATGAACAGTAAGTACCAACACAAGTGTCTTTCCCAGCTTGAAAATCAGTTTGTTTTCCACCTTAAAAAAAACGCATTTTTAATTTATGTTGTTTTTCTCCCGGACCCCGGCCCATCCTAATGCTCCCAATAAAAGTACACCCCTGTTTAGATGCAGGGTTTCACAACAGTTAAAATTCAAATGGAAAAAGCGAAGTACACCCCATGACCCAACATGTATTAGAAACACCTTTAGCAGGAATTACGCTCAGTAGTCGTTTCTCTATGACGTTGTCGAGGAATTGTGGTCCGTTCTTCTTTCCAGCGTTGCTTCAGTTTGCTTCATGTGAATACATTTCTTTGTTCTCAGCTCTCTGAACGTCACCCACAGGCTTTGACTGGGCCATCATGGATCCTTGCTTTTTCTCCTTTGTAGCTATTATGTTGTAGATTTGGGCCATGCGTCATCTTTTCACACAGATTGTCTCATTTTTGACCCTGCGATACTTTGGTACATACAGGGGGTTCATTGTTGACTCAATGACTTGTGGTTGCAAAACGAGCCCAGATCATCAGCCTTCCACCCCCATGCCTGACCTTTTGTTTGAGGTGTTTGGTTTTGTCCAAACACAGTCCTGTGTTTTATCGCCTGGCGTCTTTCTTCTGGTTTCATCTGTGTAGACGAAATTTTATCAAAGTTTTTTTTCTGAAGTTTTATTCCGATGAAACCAAGTCATTCTCATAATATTCTTACCTGGAAGAAGAGGCTTTTTGAATCTTTTTTTCTGGAAACCTTGTAGGTTTTGGGGAAATTTCTATGAGCATTCCCCTTTATCACAATAGAAAGAACTTCAGGCTGTATTGACAATGTACGATTACTATCTGCAGACAATACAGGTTTTACTTTGAATGGAAACTTTGTCTTAATGACGTCAGAATAAGTTGGGATCCCAGCATTAAGCCCTGTGGAACACCAAATTTTATTCAGTTGATTTGTGACTATATTTTTCTTATTGAAGTGTATTACTTTCTTGACCATTTCATGAAAAATTTCTCATTCCACAATGTTAACATTCCCCGAAGAACCAGTGAGGTGTTTTACTCCTAAGTAAATGCAGCATATGCAGCTATCTTAAAGGTCTCATTCACTCTTTTTTTTTTTTTTTTTTTATAAATCTGCTAGGGTCTCTAGTATGAATGAGCTGTGATTTGTTTTTTGTGAAGAAAAAGCTCTGGCGCTCCGGTTTCAGGGGGTTGAAGTTTTTCATAAAAGTGGGTGGGGTTAAAAACGACGGGATTACGAGTCGTACTCATTAATATTCACGATTCGCAAACATTTTGAATCTTGATTGGCTAACAGTAGTGATGGCGAGATGAAGCCCCATGAGGCATTGAACCACTTTAGCCAATCGGTTCAAGAAAGGGTTCTGCTCACGGGCTTCATGTGAACACACACCCCCCCTACTGGCCAGGTACATAATCACAGGCAGCTGTTGCTCTTACCCACTTAATGTGTAATGCATTAAAGTTCTAAGTCTGCTATGGTTCTTGGGAATGACTGAGTTCCAAAAAAATAATATCTCTACATAAAATAGTTTTTTTATGTATTCTGTCTATAAATTATCCCAAAACGGTAGTATCATATGTTTTCTGTCACTTGAGGCAAAAGGCATGGGCTTAAGCAGGCCGAGGGCACTGAAAATGATTGTGTAACTCATAACAAAACAGGGGAAAAAATTTTTTATTCAAAAATAGCAGTTTCTCAACAGTTGAAGCGATTCCTTTTTCTTGACACCACCTCACCAGCCTTCAAAAATATTCTTTCACAAGGCACAGAAGATGCCGGCGTACACAAAAACAAAAGTGCTAGACTATATAAATTGGGGTACAGTAATCTTTGCTTTTCCCAAAACTCCAGGGGGGTTCCATCCTGCTAATATTTGGCTCCCAAACGGGGGGAATCCTCCTCTTCCTAGCTGGCTCCATCCTCTCACTTATCTCTCTCTCCTCATTCTCCTCAAGTATGGTGACCATATTTTGATTTCTAAAAAAAGAGGACACTTGGCGCAGTCCTGAAACACTGTCATGACTGTGACCAGGCTTTTGATTTTAACATATCTAAAGCATGCATTCTCCATGTGGTTAGAATGAACAGGTAAATAACAAACTTCAGATAGGCTTTCACAAGTGCAAAAATGACTTTAAAATTTATATGAATTAATTATTAATAGAAATAATTACTCTTCCGAATTAGAAAATGTACCAGAAACGGTAATAGTTTGCTTTACTGGACAAAAATTAAACAGAAATCTGAAATAACATTCTGAGAAAACAGGTAGGCTATTATTTTTTTTTCAGTGTAATAATAAAATTAAAAAGCAGCAGTCTCAAAAAACACAATAATGCCTGCTCCATTTTTTAGATTTTATCTTCATCCTCCTCAGTCAGTTTATAGATGAATTATTATTATAGATTTCGTTTCCATGTGGACCTACTGGATCTTTGCCACTTTTGTCACACACAGAAACAGCTACGCCAGCTCTGTTTGTCTGTACAGCTACACTTGCGCTTTAATATCTTAACGGTCACCCTTCACCGTGCGCTCACTACGGTGAAGGGGAAAGTGGTGCAGCGCATCAAAGCTCGCTGTTTGTTACGTCTATGAAACGTTCAGAACCATCCACGAAAGCATCTAAACGACAGATGAGGCTTCAGACGTCGTCGTTTTCGGCTCCTCCCCTAAATGAAGCAGGCCTCGATACGCGCTTTGTAGAAATGCCCTCTCCACTGCTCGCCACACGCTTCGTGACCTCGGCACGCATCGTAACATCACTAGCTAACAGCAAAACGACTCTAACGCTACCTTCAAACAAATAACTAACTTAGCGTTATACTTTGCTGGTGGTGCTCCAAATGGATGTTGTTCAGGCATGTTGCGGAGATGCTAACGGTTAGCTTCTACTAGCAGAGACGCCGCTCCGCTGGCCCCAAAATTAACACAGACTTCCCGTAGGCAGTCGCAAGCCGAGGTAGACGAGGCCATGAATGCAAATGTTCTCTGTGACGTAGAAGAGACCGGCTAATGCCGGCAATGGGAGTTGGAGGAAAAACGTTTACGTGTAAAAACAGCCCTGAGTGGCCAATCGTATTTTTTAGAAAGTGTTACACGGTTTCTCCGTGAGCGAGACCGTTGAATGTATCCCATCAAGTCCGATAAACGTCCAGCAATTGTTGCCTCTTGTGCACATTGCTAATGCCTTACCGCCCTGACATGGTGTCAACACGCACCTGGACGCTCCAGATCAGCAAACTGCTCAAGTTCCTGTGTTTACTTAGAATCTAGGGATGTAAGAAAAAATCGATACACCGATATATCGCGATATTTTATTTCCCAATATTGTATCTATATTAAAAACAAAAATATAGATTTTATTTTATTTTTTTGATTTGAAAAGAACCATTAATGATGACAGTAATTTTTGTTGTCAAATTAAAAGTATAACTGGTAGTTTTGTGGCTGTTTTCACCTTCTTCGTTCCAGTGGATCGACTAGATCTAGTAATAAAACTGAATGTGTTAAAGTATGAAACAGGTTGGAATGTTTAGAATGATGGGACAGTTTTTCTACTGTTGAATTGAGTTTTAAAAATCACAATATATCGTCTTACTCATAGAATCGCCTCCCCTGTATCGCGATACATATCGTATCGCCATATTTTTGCCAATACACATCCCTATTAGAATCTATCTGCTACTTTTCCTTTAAACCCTATAGAAGCGGAAAGAGTGTACTTAGTTTTTTCCACACATATTTTCTGTGTTTTTACGCAGTTGGGTGTAGATTTAAATATTTCTTTTAGTTCCTGATTAAGACCAGATTATCTTTTATTATGTCCAGATATGTAAAAACTTATTAGAGTGTACTTTTTTTTTCCCACCATCACTGTGTATTTTTAAATATATATATATATATATTTTACCCGGCTGTTTTTCATCTTCCTGCCCTAATTTAAAATGAGTTATTTATCAGCTTCACCTCTCAGATGAGTGATCTGAAATGATTTGAATTCGGCTCACGTTTTGACTCCTGATGAGACGGAACCGGCTGCTTTGAGATGTTACCAAAGCTCCAACATTATTAGGAACCTTCTGAAAAGCCACTGAACTATCTAAAAAATGCAGAAAGCGGCTGAAACCGGGGGCCGCAGCTCCCGTTCATTAAAATGTGACATTTTAGAGATGATTTTCTCAGGAGCGTGGAAGTCTCTTCACCTGCCTGACCCCCCCCTTCCTGATCTGCATTTTCTCTAATCTCCTTCTACTGATAATTATTATTGCCGTAGTTAGCCCTTTAGCACATCCTCTTGAGAATGCCGCCACCCCCGCATTTTCTCTGCACCTAATGAGAACCGGAGCGCTTGACAAAGTTGCCTCGAAGTTTTCCCCGAGTTTTCGGTGAGGTCCAGAGCGCAGTTCCCGTGTCCTGACCCAGAAAAGTTTCCTATTTCTTATGTTCTCCCAATGTGTGTCGCATCGGACTTGGAACTGGCCACGGCCAAGTTGGCAGCATTTAGGGAACCCAAATCGAGGTTTTTCAGAACTTTTCAGTGGAGAGCTAATAGTTTTTGTGGCCAAATAATGCAGTCTTGTCTTTCTGCTTTTCAAAGCCAAGTTAGAAGCATTTTTCAGCTTCGGAAAATGTTTGGAAATGAGCAGTTTTGTACAAAATCGACATGAATACATCTTTCAAGGATTTTAACATACAGTACCAGTCATATCTACATTTAAACTCATTATAATATAATATAATAATCTAATTCGCATGGAGCTTACTTGAAGATCAGTATTTTTTTAAAAAGGAAAACTCACCTCACAGGTTGCACCTCATCAACAGGTTTCTTACAGCTTCTGACATAATTCTGACAGGATATTTTCCCACTTTTCTAGGAATAAGTGATAAAACTTAATTTAAATTGGTTGGTTTTTCTGGTACAGAATCAGCTTCTAAATCCACAGATTTTCAACACGATTTAGATTGGAGCTTTAGGAAAAGCATTCTGAACACCAGGTTCAAGTTTCGACCATCTGACCCAGATAAAAAGGAAACTTGTTAGACTTGTTCTGGATCAACCCAGGAACCGACGAGGGTAAAGCCTTCCACGACCTGGAAACGTCTGGAAAATCAATTTAACATGATCAGAGACTGAGAAGGTGTACCAACTGTCAAGCACAGAAGTGGCAGCATAATTATATGGGACTCTTTTGTTGCCATTGGTGCGTTGCTTCATGAAGGACTACTATGAAATCCTTCTACATCAATAGCTGGACGATTGAAACTTGGGACGCAACTGGGTGTTCCAACATGGACAGTTGTCCCGAAAACGCATCAAAACCGGGTTTTTGGAAAGGAAATCTTAACATTAAACATTTCGAAAAACTCCGCCCTCAACCCTTTAAATTGGCTTTAAAATGTCACTGTGCCAGGACACCAACCAGTTCAAATGAACGGTACTAACAGCGCCTGGAAAGAGTCCAACCAGAATTATGCTAGAAGCTGGCTAATGGCTACAAAGGGTGATGTTTCTCTGCTGCCCGCTCAGGCTCAATTAACGGAATATCAGTGTGGGTGTATGTCGATATATTAAGGGTGTAACGGTATTTTTCGGTACAGCCCGGTCAGTTTGGTATTGGTACGCACGAATCCATCTGCTTTCTACCAGGACAAGAGCAGAATGTTTATGTGCAGAACTCGGAGCGCAGTGCAACGTTTTCGCAGGGAAGCTTTAAAAAGTGACACCAAAACAGAAAGGAATCCCAAACTAAACTCCATTTGGGAACTTTAATGGTTTCTCTTGCAGCTACAGCAGAAAAAGAAAGATGCACCGAACCAGTACTTTGTCAGTGAACACATCTTTCAACAGCAATAAGGTCCATAACACGCTCTGCACTGAACTGAATGACTCGCCCGAAACAATGTCAAGCTGAATGTAAACATCAGTGCTACTAAAGAAAAAACAGCTGATGTCCAACATGGCTACCAGTAGCATCCAATCAGTCCAAACTCCTGATTTTGTATAAAATGCAAGTCGGAGGAATCCCCACTGATGAGAAGGGATTTTCCCAACAGCTGCCCATGCTGCATTCATGGACAACTGGGGAAAAAAGGCTGTTGAAATATCAAAACTCCAAAGTGATTTAAGGATGTTTCATTCTTAAATCTTAAAAGTATTATTTAAACATTTCTAAACATTACCACTGACTGTTTTCAAGGGATTATATTGTTTTCTACTCTGGCTATGTCTGCTTGTACTATTTTATTTCTATACTTACAACTGTAAGTTGTAGAACATAAAATCTAATTGATTTCAGGAATTATAAGGAAGAAATTCAGGAAAAAAAGGTACTTTGTTTAATGCTGATCAAAGTAAAAAAAAATATCAATTTTTCTTGATTAAAGTATTCCGAAAACATACCAAACCGGGACTTTTGTGCACAGTTGTAGTAAATGTACAGTTCAAGTTGTTCATTACAGGTATATGTAAACGTCTGACGCACATCCATGATTGTATCCGATTTAGTGTGATGGTCTCTCGCCTTGTTTTACAGATCTCATTTAGAGGCGTTCAGTTGTAATTGAGCGATCAGATCTCGCAGTCATTGGGCCGAAACCAAACAAACCCGGTTAACGTCTCGATTCTTCCTCGTTATTAAGGAAAGATCAGCAACGTTTGACCTGAAACAGCTACTGTAATGCTGTAATTTGCGTCTTTTAATTTGCTGACCTCGTCCCCCATTCGCTCCTCCTTTTTATGTTCTGTCTTTTTATCTGTTCTCCTTGGTTGACTTCTCCTTTGTCCCGTCCCTCTCTTTTTTCCCCCCCCCCGTTACCAGATAACTTCCCACAGATGGCTCATCAGAAGCGCTTCATCGAGCGGAAATACCGTCAGGAGCTGAAGGAGATGAGGCGGGAGCGTGAGCGGCAGGAGAAGAAGGAGACGGACGAGTCGGCGGAGGGCAGGAAGTGACGGCGGGTCGGGGGGGGGGGAAGCGGCGAGAGTGTTAGCAAGGGCGAAAGTGCAGCCGGTTGATCGTGGAGCCGAGATGATGTTAGGGTGAGTCAGAAAGCCAGAAGAAGAAAAAAAAGAATAAATTGCCATGTTTTTTTTACTCTGGATTTCATCAGCAGGACCTCGTTGTTACAGAAACCAACTATAAGAAACAAGGAAGTTTTTAATGAGATGTTTAAATAAAGCTTTACAATCCTGCTCCATCAGTGTTGTTTTTTTTTATTTTATTTTTTTATTTGTCTGATAAAGAGCGTCAATTATACAGTGTCACCATCTTTCTCACATCATCTGTCACTCAAACACTAATAATCAAAATTCCCACCTTCATTCAATTAAAAAAAAAATATATTTTTTTTTTTACCCTCTCGCTTGAGATCCAATTGGCTGTCTCACAGATCTTAATTATAGATTGTCTAATTAACAATTTATTCAGCTCAAGTCGCCTCCGGATCCAGCTATTTAACTACGGCAGACATATTAATAACTATCTGTGCTAGAGTTGAGTCTTTTTTTAATATATATTGAGATTCATTGTAGATAAGACGTCACATACCTGTGAGAAGCGTCTGGTGTGTGGTTCGCCCGCAGCTGCCGTCACATTCCTCAAATTAAAGTTTTCATCCTTCAGAGCTGCGTCTGTCGTTCTCGTAAGAAGGCCTCGCTGAGACGGGACTCGTTTTAAACATATTTAATCGTGTCATATAAATATTCAGTACAAAATATCACGTGTTTACAAAGCAGATTGATGAATGGCTGGTCAAGGGTCGGGGAGGGGTTGCCCCCCTTACACTACCACTAGTTCTCTGAGTGTTTCTACATGAACAATACTGCTCAACCACATTGCCAGCGACAGATATAGCAAAGAAGAGGCGAGGCCCGCTTGCGTCTGCACATCTACAACCACAGATCTACTGCATCTGGACTTCAGTGTCTCCAACCAGTTGCCTCATAACCCTAAAAAATAAAATCGAGGTGGAGGCAGTTTCGTAACTCGTAGGAAAAAAGAAACATTTCTTAGTAACGGTGATACGGTTATACCCCACATGAAAACTGTAAAATGTGGGGAAAAAACCCAAACACTTCTCTGTTTACATCCATTTAGGGATTTTGAGCTGCGTGGTGTGGCAGAAAAAGGGACATAATCGAGCGGAAAGCGGTAGCTATTGAAAACCAGCTAGCCGTCTGGCTAATAATTAGCCAGCATTGATAATTGAGCTGTGGTGACAAAAATAACAAGGCAACCACTCCATTAAACCTAGACAAGTTCGATAACGTCTCATTTCCACTGAGCGGTAGGGTTGGCTCGGTTCCGTACACTATTTTTTGTGATTTGACGTCTTCCAAACTTCGGACCACAACGGCCAACATTGCGTCACACTAGCGCGAGGACAAACGTGACGCACTTAGTACGTGTTGTGACGTTTTCCAGTCCACCCATATGATGGGCTGTTTTGTGTGATGCCGGTAGCCGTACCATTTTCCTATGGGAAGTCTAATTCTCCTCCCCTTCCTGTCGGCCCTGGCCGAAAAAAAAAAGAATGAATGGAAGTCAATGGAGCGATAAAAGTTAATTTCTGGTCCGCTTGGTCTCACGTCCTGAATCAAACATAGGATGTATCTCAATTTAAATGACAACTAATGATGTGCGTTTTGACTGTGTTTGTCAAGTGATTTGGGATTTGATTGTAAAGATTCTTAACTAAAATGCCTACAAATCAGAAGTCGTATTTCTGACATCACAGAGCTAACGCTAGCTAGCGCTAGCTAGCTCTAAAAATCCTCACAGAGACCTTGTGGAGCTGCATGCTGGCTCTCACTCAACCGACGATTTCTCCCCCAGCATAGCTGCCACTTTCCACATTTATGGTGGTTTTCTCCACGTTTAACGCTCCTTCCTTCGTCCTGGAGGAAGGAGGCGAAGCCGGCTAAGCTCACGGCCATTTTTCTCCTTCTTCTTCTTCAGATGTAGTCCACTAAGTGTTTTTTACACAAAACCTAACCTTTATGAAAGTTTGCGACTGCTGCTTATTGCTGCATGTTATTTATTCGCCACTCCGGGCTAACGGCCAACCTTAGTGGGATGTTGTGGCATACGATACAATTTTCTTCTGAATGTAACCGGCTAATATAGCTAGCTTTGATACGCTAGCAGTCGAAGACGTGTATTTGTTTTCTTAGGTTGGCATCCTAATTTTAAATTTCATCTTCTACATGGTAATGATGCTAATTGTTACTCTACTTTGAAAACAGTTGGTATCAGTTTTTGTGATGCCAATCATTGTTGAACCCAAAGGCGAGCGAGGTAGTTTTTTTTGTTTTGTTTTATTGAGGGGTTTTTTCCAGACTAAATTGACAAACGAGAAAAAAAGGAAGTTAACTCTAAATTGGTAATAAAATGATAAATGTAAGGTGCTAATATGGATAGCTTCAAAATGTTTAAACTTCCCATGCTTGGTTCTGAAGAATACCATACCATACAACTTTCTTCTAAATGTAAGCAGATAATATTGCTAACCGGCTTCAAATTCCCAGTAGCCAAAGCAAAAGTTTAATTGGTTGTTCCTCCTGAGTTACTCGTCAATTCATACATCCTAATGATGATCATCATTAGCATATATAAATGAGCAAGTCTGCATCATTGGCATCTCTGTGCTTAACATTGGGTTGCTAACAATGCTAGCTTATAGCATCACCATATGAAAGTCTAGCTGAAGGAAATTTGTATGTTTATTGGTCCAAATTTGAACTTTCAGGTTTCCAAGTTTGAAAAATCAAGAGGAATTGGTTGTTTGTTTTTTTAAGTAAAATTAAATTTTTAGACATCAGACTTTTCTAATTCACCCTGACCTCAAAAACCAATATGGCTGCCACGTGTGTAAAGCAGTGAAGGGTGCAGTAATAAATTGTCTGCATTTCTGCTAAGGATGTACGACATATCGGCATTAACATCAGTATCGGCCGACGTTAGCCTTTTTTTTTTTTTTTTACATATCTAAGTAAAACCGGGCCGATATAAACAACCGATGTTTATTTCCATGTTGTTGCTGACTGTGTTTAAGAAGGGGGTCGGTCATGTGATAGTGATGCAGCGCAGAATTATGGGGTGTTTTAACTGAAGCAGAGAAGCAATGTAGTGGTTGGTTTCACATAACGACAAAAAGGGGTAGGAAAATAAATAATACAGGTAAATATCGTTTATCGGCCATTGATATCAGCCCAAATTTTCATATCGGTGCATTCCCAATTCCTCCTGTTATGGTTTAATCGGTGTTGTATCTGTTCTAGACGATTTTCGTTCCAGTGCTTGAATAAATTGGCTTGTGTTGCTTGAAGATCAGATTCACAACTCAAGTCCCTCCAAAAAAAATGAAAAGGTGATACTATTATTGTTCTAGCTAGGTGTTAGCTTGGTGAATTTCTGTGCTCGCTGCATATTTTAGATGGTTTCTGTCGCCTTGTCATTGGTCACCACTGGTTGCTGGGCTATTTGGGTTAGTCATTAGCCAGATCCATTTACACACAGCCATCTGCAGTCAGTTCAGTATTTTTTTGTTTTGTCCTTTTTCCTGAAGCCGCGTTTCAGTAAGAAACAGAACGGCGGCTTTGTTACAGTGAGCGCTGTTTGAAACGCCAACGATTAAAAGGCTCATCAATCTGAAAACTGAAGCTGATAAACAAGAGGAGAGCAAACCCTACATAGTAGCCTCTATAATCAGCCGGCGTGTTTAATAGCCTGCGCCATTACAGACGGAGAGAAGAAAGCAGCTCTGTGGCACTTTTGCCATTGTGTTCATTTCTGTTCCAAATGTCAGCCTCTTCACAGGTTGGCCTTTAGTTTAAAGCGAGGGCTAGAGCGTGTTGTAGCCGGCCTGGTTCTCTCCCCTCGCCTTGGTAAAGAGACAAGACACACAGGCCGAACTCTGTGGGCTGTTTACTCGTCTGCAGGACTAATTCTGTTAATACTGCAGCTTAAGGATCGCTTTCCTTTTGTTTTTCCCGAATCACATTTAAAACTAACCTCTCGAGCGTCCTCGTTGATTCGCTGACCTTCTCCACTGAGCCGAGCGCAATCTGCCGGGTTTAAAAGCCTAATTCTGCTCCGTTCAAAGGTCAGGCGGCGCCATCCCCCCCATCCCCGTCGATATGCGTCTTTATGGAGGAGGCTGGAGGTCCCGCAGGAAATCAGCTGGGTAAAGCCAGGAGCGTTTGCTCTGGCTCCGGAGCGAGCCGGAACGGTGCATGTAATGAGGCGAAAGGAAAACACGGGTCCTCTTTGCTTTTTCGGCACATTTCTGTTGCACATCCCTCTCTATTTCTACTTGCCTTTGGATGTTCTGGAGGCCAACATTTTATTCCTGGGTAAAAAAAAAAAGATTTCATCTCATTTATTGTAAAATTTCAGGTAAGTCCCAGGAATCGCCTCATGGATGTTTTAAGTTATAGCTTTATGTTCTCCACAGATTGATCGAACAATGTTTTTTTAATTTCAAATGAAATTACCAACAATAAACAACAACAAAAAAACTGTATCAGATCATCTCTGTTGTAAGACTGAATCTAAAAGATATTCATGTATTTCAGTAATTTAATAGGAGGAAAGTTATATAGATTAAACACAGTGAAATTTCCTGGGACCTTGATTTCCGAATGAAATAAGCTTGTGTCCAATAAACAGTTCGGTCCTTTATCATCCTTAGTCCAGGTAAGAATCTCTCGGCAAACCTTTTAATGTTCTTTCTGCCACACTTTTTCCCTCCACTCAATTTTCCACAGATACAGCACTCTGGCCACGGCAAGCTTCGTTAGCGAGTGACGTCTTGTGGGTGACGCCTTTGTGGAGGGTGTTGGTGACTTTCTGCGGGAAAGTTATGATCGTTGAAATCATTACTCAACATTTTCTTTGCAATAATACTTGGTCTAACGTTATATGCAAAATATTCCCTAAGAAGCTGGCTGTTGAGAGTGCTGTGTCAAAGCATGTTACTGGAAAGACAAAATTATATAAAAGGTACATTTTTTTTCTAGATCTGAACTTGAATAATGAACAGAAGAAGTATACAAAGGCGGTCCAGAATATTTTTCCGGTTTTTCTTCCCCACAAACTTTTTTTTTTTTACCAAGCTAAAAGTCAGCAGGAACGGTTTTAACAAGACCAGTATTTTCCTTATTGGATCAGATCGAAACTAAAACATTATTCTGTAGTCCTTAAACATCATTCCTCCACGGTGAGGAAACATCCGGTATTCCAACTCTCCTCAGAGCTGTTGGCTTTAATGTTTGACAAAACGGTGCCTGGTGAGTTGATCCCAGGTTGGATTTAGCATTGAGCTGAAGAAGTGTGGAGGGAGAACAATCCCCTAGAGAAGAAGACTGTACAGCGGACTGTATCATATCACCGTTACGTACACAAGCTAAGGTAGAACTCACAAATATGCAGCGTGATTTAGTCCCAGAAACACTTGGTTTCTGTTGGGTACCAGACTGCTTGTATAGAAAGAGAGAGAGTCCGGTAGTCTCAGGCAGCTTCGGGGAAGAAACAAAAAAAACCAAAAAAACAATGAAATAAAGTCTGTAGAGATATATTCGGGTCTCATTTGGACCCTGTTTACACACACACACACAAAGAGTCTTCACTGCGCCCCCCCCCCACCCCCTGCAAGAAAAAAAACGCGACTAACACTGACTGGACACACAAAGCCTACGTCTGGTTCACCGGAGGGACGGCTGGAAGGCGGCGGCCGGTGCCGCGACGACGTTCCGCCGTCCGTCCGCAGGCCCCCCGATCGGGTTCCGTGCCTCGCTTTCGCCGTCCGCGCGTGTGCCGGGTTCTCGTTAGGAGTCGCTGTCGCCCCCGTACATGTCCGCCAGCTTCTTGAAGCGGGGCCCCCACTCGCTCAGGTAGTTGTAGTCCTGGTCGCCCTCGGTGGTCACCGACTCCAGCGAGCTGAGGGACTCCGCCACGGAGCCGCTGCCCTCGTAGGCGTAGGTGGCCAGCGAGTCGTAAGGCGGCGCCGTGGGGTCGCCGTCGTTGTCCTGGAGCCGCTGGTTGATGAAGTCCCTCACGTCGCCGTTATTGTCCCGGCTCGGCGGCGGCAGAGGCGGCGCCGCGGGCCGTCGCATCGGCGGGTAGAAGGTCTCCGGGATGATGTCCCGCCTCTGCTTGCTCTCCTCGATGGCCTCCGGGTTGCGCAGCGTGCCGATGTCGAAGGCCTGCGTGTCCTCCTCTCCTCCCCCCTCGTCGTTGTAGCTGACCACGTTGTCCCTGACGTCCTCTTTGGAGATGATCAGGGGCTCCTTCTTCCTCTGCCTCCTCAGGGCGGCGAACAGCACCACGATCACTGCAGTGGAGCAGAAACAAAACCACAGCCAATCGTGATGTTCCGTTGCATCGTTCCCGCTTCCACAGAACATGGAACAACATCTCTAGGTTCAATCAATCTGAACCTTCATGTAGACAGAAGTGACGCCTTGAAAAGTGTCGAATTACTCACAAGAGGTTATCATGGTTAATTTTCCTGTCTATTGTCAAATCATAGAAAAGATCTGCTCCCAAAAAAAAAAAAAAAAAGTTTCTGGCTACTCGACCCACAGCCAGTAACTGAATTTTAACCAAAAAATACACAGTTTATCATTTTAACGTTATTTTCTGAGGCTGTTGAATCGTTTGGAGGTCGATTGGGAGGTCTAACATATATACATCAACTACTCCAAGTATTGGTTTCATTTGGTTTTAATTTGAAAAAAGTTGTCAATTTTTTTTTTTTTATTGTTATGCATTTCTATTTATTTTAGCCTTCAGAATTTGCACATAATTTTAAATATTAAATCATTTGCTATGATCTCAGAACAAGTACTCTATAATTGAGTAGCTTTTTTTTTACTAAATAGTTTTTTACTCTTGAGTAGGGATGTGTATTTGGTAAAAATCTCGCGACACTGAGTAAGGCTATATATTGTGATTTTTAAAACTTAATTTAACTGAAGAGAAGTGTTGGGTGTAACGTGTTACAAAGTAACTAGTAACTGTAATGACATTACTATTTTTGTAACGTAGTAGTGTAAAGCGTTACTGTGGCAAACACTGTAATGACATTACAATTACTTTCAAAAATATGTCGTTACTCGTTACATAACCTGTTCCACCCCACAGCCCCCCGCCGCTGGGTCACTGTGGGGGAACGGCGGGGAAATGTCCGAATTTAGTTGACCTGTGGTCACTGATTGCTAAGCATGTCCTATCATTATAAACCTCAGAATCTCAGCTAAAGACTCAAAAATCTTTTTTGTGACCTCCAAGACCAGAAAAAAATAACAAGCAATTAAAAGAGCAGTTGTGCTATTTTGCGATTTTTACATGAACACATTCAACCGAACCGGTCGGTCACCCTGCCGTATGTCAATCATCCAAATTGGCCAATAGAAACTGGAGTTACAGGTCTGCGTAATTCTAAAAACAGATTTGTTTAGCACGGGGCGAGCGCTGACGCAGTGATCCGGTGAGAGTGAACGATTCAGTTTCGATTGTTTTGTTTGCGCTTAAAGAGAAGAGAATCATCACTGACGAAGCCCTGGCGATTATTTG
The DNA here is from genome assembly GCA_963556495.2 of Valencia hispanica. Classification (NCBI taxonomy): domain Eukaryota; kingdom Metazoa; phylum Chordata; class Actinopteri; order Cyprinodontiformes; family Valenciidae; genus Valencia; species Valencia hispanica. The sequence goes on along the minus strand of OY747716.1, from coordinate 44,994,061 downwards.
GAATGATAGTTCATCAGAGGTTTGTGTTGAGGACTCGTCATCAGAAGAGGAAGAGAGGTATGTCCCAACTAGCTAATGCTAGAGCACTTTGCTTAGTTTCTCTGTCAGCCGTTTTATATAGATGTTTACTTTCTTATTTGTGTTCTTGGATGTTTGTGTATATACATTTTTTTAAACTTTTTTGTTCACATCTTTTTGTGTGTATATATATATATATATACATACACACACATATATATAATGGATATTTGTGTAGATATGTGTACATAGATGTGTCTAAAATATATCTGTGGGCTGTATTTGTAGTTTCTATGTATAGATTTTTTTTCTAACTCTGTCACAATATTCGTTTTGTCACCTCGGCATTCATTTCAGGTATGATGTTTTAGAACAATGCAAGAGTAGTGTAACTAGTAATGTAACTAAGTTACTTTGCAAAAAAGTAACTAAGTAATGTAATGGATTACTTTTTTTGAGTAACTACCCCAACACTGCTGTAGAGAAACTATCCCAGCATTCTAAACACTCCGACCTGTTTCATACTTTAACACGTCCAGTTTTATAAGGCAAGGCAATTTTATTTGTATAGCACACTTTCAACAGCAGGGTAATTCAAGGTGCTCATTTCTAGATCTAGTTGATCCACTGGAACGAAGACGGTGAAAAGACGCACAAATTACCAGTCATACTTTTAATTTTACTACAAAAATGACCGTCATCACGGTTCCATTCAAATTCTAAAAATAATTTTTCGATACCTTGCTTTCGAATATCGAATCATCAATATTTTTTTACAATGCGATTAATCTTTATCTTCTAACCGCGTGAGCTCAGCTTCGGTGTCTAGAGTGTCTTCTTCCCGCCAGCGTGCCGCCTTAAGATGGCGAACCAAGCAAACGTAACGTTTATATCTGATACATTACCTAAATGTCCGAGATGCACTCACTAAAACAGGGAATAAGTAACCAAATCCTAATAACACAAGAGATATTCCATAACAATAGATAACGTGACTATTAAATATTTGACCTACTAATTCCCAGTCAGAGCCAGTCTTTGGCCAATTATTTGGTCCATGTTTGAAACGAAATATTTGCAACAAGTTAGTAGAGTTAGCATGTCTGGCGGTACAATAAAACCAGCTAGCTGCCCTTTTTAAAAGAAGCAGGAAAAAACAGGTTAATGTTAATTTTATCCGCTGTTTCAAAAAAAAAAAAAGTCTCAAGGTGTTTCTGAAGAGTCAGCTGGACGTCTGGTGACACTGATCATTTTTTGGTTAAAATAAAATTGTCACTGAATAAAGATTTAAAACTTGATTTTAAAATAAAATCGAATTTTTCTATTACTATATTTCGCAAAAATTATCATGTTCTCAAACCCAAAGAATTAGTAGTCAGGTCAGATGTAACCTGGTGTGATTTTTATCATCTTCTAAAACTCTAATGAGAAACGGTCAATGTTCGCTCCAGCTGTTTCTGACAATAATCCGCCCACCAGATTCAACCGATTCAAACTAAGGAGTGAAACGCCAGCCGGAGCTCGGACTCTGTGAACCGGAACCAGAACTCACTGAGCAGGATGACGACGCAGAGCAGGATGGCCACCAGGGCGCCGGTGCTGAGCCCCGCGGTCGCCGTCAGCGCCTCGGGGTTGCACAGCTTCATGTTGCCCTCGCGGTCGCAGGTGCACACCCGGATGGTGAGCGTGTTGGTGCTGCTCTGCACGGGGAACTCCCCGTCCGTGATCACCACCGGGACGTGGTAGACGCTCTTCTGGAGGCTGTTGTAGCTGTTCCTCCTGGTTAGGATCCAGGCCGTGTTGTCTGGAGACGAGCAGAGATCCAGCAGTTTAACAGCAAAGTATTCCCACCCCCGAATCAAATTTGTATTTTTTTGCCGATAAACTATATAAATGCGTGTCTAAGAGTGCTGTCTACATGTCTGGTTATTATTTGTGGTATTTTAGTACATTTTAGTAAAAATTACTGCTGTCAAGAGATAAAAAAATTTTTGGGGATTAATTATGATCTGTAATTCATTAATCTAATTAATCTCTTTTTTTAATTGCTGAGAAAAGCCCTCATCTTGAGGTATTTTCATTTAAATTCATCACATCATTGTGGCAGAAAAAAAATTATATATAATATAGATGTATAACAAAAACTGTCTTTATGAAGTAATTCACTGTTTTTAACAGACTTGAACAGATGCAGTCCCAGCCATTTACATTTCTCTTTTTTTTGGGACTAGTCCCAAGTGCTGCCTGCCTGCAACTTCAGCTTCGAGCATTCTGGACTGAGTGGGGTAAATATCCATTAGTCCAGATGGACCTGCCTGCTGTGAACGTTCTGAGATGGGAGAGGAGCCCACAGCGGCACCCGCTGCTCAGTGAGCAGAACAAGGATACGTGCTTCACCCAAAACCGTCCAATAACTCCCAGAAAAACTCGCTAGATTTTTCGTCAGGTCTTAAAACTCGCTAAATATAGCGACAAAGACACCCCTAGTAAAAATATACATTTTCTACCAAAAACTGTCAGCGTGGCGCCCTCTTCAGGTCTGGCTGCTGTGGAGTATAAAACAAGCCCAGTCTCGGCCACGCCTCTGTAGCGAGTTGGAATAGGGAGCATAAGTCATGCCCTTCTACTTCCGGTCCATGGGTCGCCTACTGCCAAAAAACAATTGATTCAATGGAGCGATAAGTTATTTTCTGATCCCGTTTGAAATGCGCCATGGATTGAACATATGATGTCCGTGAATCTTAAAGACACATTTTGGTGCAGAGAAAACTTTAATTTTCGACTGGTGGCAAAAGTTACTTTAGGTTTTGTGTAAAAACACTTAGTGGTCTACAACTAAGAAGAAGGAGAAGGAGAAAAATGGCCGTGAGATTAGCGAGCTTTGCATCCTTCCTCCAGGACGAAGGAGGAAGTGACTGTCGAAAAATAAGTCAATGGAGCTGCAAATGTTATTTAAAGATAAGATAAGATAAGAAATACTTTAATAATCCCCGTGGGGATATTAAGTTTCAGTACAACCAATCCAAGATCATACAAACATTTACAAACATTAACACAGTACAGGATATGGAAGACCGCGGTGGCAGCCGGCTTACCCAGCGCCCCTTATAGCAGATAGAAAAAGAAAAATTTACTGATCCCGTTTGAAATGTTCTATTGATTTAACATGTCTGTGAATTTTAAAGACACATTTTGATGCAGAGGAAGCGCAAATTTTCCACCGGCGGCAAAATCTACTTTAGATTTTGTGTGAAAACACTCCAACTGCTCGTCTCCCAAAATTACACGCCAAGGAGGAGGATAAAAATGGCCGTGAATTTAGCGAGCTTCGCATCTTTCTTCCAGGACGAAGGAAGGAGCATTAAATGTGGAGAAAACCTCTATAAATGTGGCCATGTGGAAAATGGCAGCTATGCTGGGGGAGAAATAGTCGAGTGAGAGCCAGCATGCAGGACGAGCTCTACAAGGCATTTCAAGTGCTAGCTCTGTGACATATATTCAACTTCTTTTTAATTCTGAATTTTCACATGCAAATAAAACACAAATCACACGACATCATTAGTTATTTAAATTACGTAGTGGTGGGCAATAAAAAAAAAGTATTAAGTAGAAATAATATAAATTTAGCCAAAGGTAGAGATTTTGACTATACCGGCCTGCCGCGATTGTGCATTTTGATGATGTCATCAAGGAGAATAAATACAGATCTTCAGTGTTCATCTTCACACAACATATTGTAAGTTTAAAATGTTGTGTTTTCCATTTAACAGAGAGAAAAAAACTGTTGGATTTTAAGCATTTTTAATTCAAATATGCACAGGTTTATTTTTGTGCGATAATAAATTTATAGACAAGTGACCAGGAAACCGAACAATTTTGAACTTTGTGTTTCTTTTATAACATTTAGTTTTTAATTTATTTAAAATATCTTCATCTTTTTGCTGTGAGAAGTTTTGTGTTGCATTTTTTGGAAAAAAGATTTTAATATTTTTTTTAATGCATTTTGCACAATAAATGTTATTTTAAATGGCATTCTAACCTTTTTTGCATTTGTTGTTCTGCTCTAATGTATCTGAAAAGTGAGAATTTGTGAGTCATTTTGATATGTATTAAGAAAAGAAAAGAATATATTACAATAGATATTGTTCCCGTACATGCTTTAGATTATATCGCAATATAGATTTGAGGCCATATCGCTCAGCCCTAAAATTACTGTACAGCATATGTGTGATTCAGGGCGGATCAGAAATTAACTTTAAAGCTCCATTGACTTTCAATCTTTGGTTTTTTTCCGGCAAGGGGACCCATGGGCCAACTGAAACGGGAGGAGGCTTAGGCTCCCCATAGCTCCCTCATCTCCCACCCGACTCCCTCGCTCCTCCAGGCAACGCCTCCTTTTTCAAACCTAAAAATTAGGTAGAGTTAGACTCTGGTAGGGGGGTGAGTTGCTCTTTAAATGTATGTTATCGGGATTTCAAGTGACAGATCATTAATAGTAGCAGATGAAATCCCAAAAAGATACATGAGGTTAGTGGTGATGAGGTGTTGGGTTTAGGGTCTTCTCAAACCCCCAGTCGGTGGAGGCAGATGGCCGTTCATACCAAGCCAGGTTCTGGTTCTGCTGGAGGGTTCTTCCTGTTAAAGGGCAGCCACTGTCGCTACATGCATGCCTCGGTATGAGGCATTGCTGTAAATTCAATGACTCAATTAAATCTGCTTGGTTCCTTAGAAACTGATTCCATTGAAATTATTTTGTTTTCGTAAAGTGCCCTTTGTTTATATAAATAAACTGAACTAATGACGAAGGGCCGCTGCCTCCACGGTTGTAAAGTTTCAGCTGTGAACGTACCTTTGTTGTCACGAACGGAGAAGTTTGCCTTCCCGACGGCCTCCGGGGCCAGACTGAAGATGAAACGATGTCCTCCGAGCGGCTCGTCGGGATCCATCGCGCTCACGGTTTCTATCCTCTGGAACGGAGGAGGAGATTTATAAGTAACGCAAACATCAGATGTTAATAAGTTGAACAAGTCGACTTCATAGGTTTAAACCTGTTGATCTTAAAGTGTTTCAAACATAACAGCTCTGAGTTAATTGTATAAAGTAAACGTAATATATATGTAAAAAAAAAAAAATATGATTTGACTTGGAAATGATGAAAACCTCCATGGATGTGCCCAAAGAAATTCCAACATTAGACAACAGAGGATTCTTGGTGGTTTTCCAGTATGGAGCCATTAAAACAAACGAACGTGTGCAGGAACGGTTCCAGGATTTTTCTAAGAACCAAGCCAAGGTGTCGACCGACTGGACTCAGGAATAAAATCTCTATTTTTATCTCCTTTAAAATAAACTCCACTGCATTGAACTCTAATCTTCTGAATTTTTTGGGTATCGCCTTTGGTAACTTTTTCTATAATGTAAAGTGAAGTAAAGACTCGGTCATTATTGACCAGTCAAATGATTGTCAAGCAGGTTGTAGTAAACTACTAATTAAAAACAAACATCAAAACTAGGGATGTAAGAAAATATCGATACACTGATATATTGTGATATTTTATGCCACGATATTGTATCGACATTCAAAAGCAATATATTGATTAATTTTTTTAGAATTTGAATGGAACCATTAATGATGAAAGTAAATTTTGAAGTAGAATTAAAAGTATGACCGGTAGTTTGCGGCTGTTTTCACCTTCTTCATTCCAGTGGTTCAACTAGATCTAGTAATAAAACTGGATGTGTTAAAGTATGAAACAGTAGAATGTTGAGACAGTTTTTCTACAGTTAAATTCAGTTTCACAAAATATAGTCTTACTCATAACAACACAATATATCGTATCGTCAGATTTTTACCAATATACATTCCTAATTAAAACGACTTGAGCACATTCTTTTCCTTTCGTTGCAACAGTTTTCCGATCTGTAAGCAAAAGGAAACCAATTTAAGCTACTAGCCAGACTCTCATTAGATGTAGTTTGTCACTTAAATGTAATATTAGACAAAGATGACCAGAGTGATTACTAGAATCCCTTTTCAAATTATAATTTCATTGTTTAGGGGAAAGCCAATCCAAGACAACTTGGCCCATTGTAAAGAATATTGTTAATTCCGCAATGGACGAGTGACGATAATTAGCTACATACCTGTTTCGTTGTAAATACAGCCAAGGGGGTGTGTGAATACCACAATTCTTGGTTGGTTCCCAAGAGTTCTGCACGTAAAAATGAAACGTCCAGGCCAGAGAGAGTTTAGATAGAGATTGTTTTTACCACCTTGGTGTAAAATAAAATATTTATCTCATCTTGCCAAGCATATTTTGGCCTTAAGGTACAACTCAAATTCTTAAGAATCTGTTAAAATCTGTCAAAAGTTGCTCGTGCGCAATAATAGTATGCTAATCAGCTCTGTTTTTGGGCCTCTTGTGATGTCATCAGCTGAAATAAACTCAAAGCAACATTAGCTAGGTAACGTTGAAAACTTGGTATTGTATCAAATCTTGTTGCGGAAATCCACACTTCATTACTCAGCTGTGTTTTAAGTCAAGTGTACATTTGTAATTGGGGGGAAAAAAACATACACCACTGGATCTTATCTTTAAATATTGGTGGTGTCTTGTTGTTTGCTTGGACTCAATCAGTCCAAACCTGTCGTTAGTTTTGGGAATGCCTTTTCTCCAGTGGGGGTAATGAAATAGGCCAGATGCATTGAAGAAGGCCTTCATTTATCTGCAAGAGAATCTTTCATCCAAATAGGTCTCAAACAACCCTGACAATGGCCTAGCCTGCTTCCTTATCTGATGTATTTATACATTATCTCCTCATTTACAAGGCCAGTTGTCAAGCCTCCCTTTGTTGTAGACTTCCAGCGTTGCAAACATTTCAACATGCAGAAATCGGACAATAAACCAGCGGTGGGACATAAATCCTGTTGAGGAACAGTGCCAGCTTCACAGACAATTAGTGGAAATGAATTATTTTTAAGGCAGCATCAAACAGACTCTTATTAATACAAGTTTAGATTTTGCAACCATAAACATGTAAAGACTGCAGAGGGACCTTACTGTTAATTAAACAGTTTTAACAAGACTTCCAGTGTCCAACCAGGCAAATAAAGGCAACACATGTTTTAAACTGATAAAAAAATAAGAACAACAATAAACAAATGCATTTAAGTATACTTTGTTTTTTACATTGTCTCCAGCTCTAATTAAAGATGACTTCAGACCAAGCTTATTATTATCCACACGTTTCTGTTAACATCAGCTGCAGCTGTTTGAGATTAAAGAGTTTGGTCACAGGGGGATTCAGGAGGGCAAATACGGAAGTGAAGGGCAATCTGGAGAGGAATAAAAAAAATAAACAGTTTTTCCTACACAACAAGATGAGTAAACAGTAAACAAACACATGGCACTGCTGATGCTTTTTTAGGCATGATGCTTTGGTTATTCTGTAGCTATTTGCATTTTGTTAAAGTTGATCATTAAATCTTGATAGATGATCAGTCTCATAATGCCACTTTCTGAATGAAAGACTTTCTCTACTGTTTAAATCAGGAAAAAAAATTATTACCTCACCTTAGACTAAGGCTAGCATCTAGTCTTGCTATAACAGGTAATCCTAAAACTAAATTTTATAGCGGTTCAAGTAAAAATAAACAAAACAACTTTTGATGTTTTAAGTTGCACTGCGTTCGATATACCTCGGAGCTAGGAATGACGTCACACCCGAGTTAGCATCGTTCCAGTCAACTCAGTCAGAGAAGTCGGGATTTCAACATGGCGACACCCAGGTAGCTATTGTTCCTAGTCCGTAGCAACTCTTAACGAACATCGTTTGAAGCTGTACTTTCCACATGTAAACGCCACTTTTAATCTAAGTTCAGAGTTGCAGGCTCCACATGTAACGTTGATTTTTAGACTCACTCTGCCAACATGTTTGCGAGTAGCGGCCATATCGAAGCTGGAAGTTTGTGGGGGGAGAAAAAAACTCTTCAGACTTTCCGATTGGGAAGTCCGACTTCAATGGGGGCGTTCCAGTGTATTTTTCCGACAGGGAAGTCGGAATTCCTGAGTTCGGACTACAAATGGAATGCACCATTATTCCCGCGCTTAACTTGCTGTGCCTCCCGTCGCCTAGCAACCGTGACAAAATCTTGCTAAATTTTTACTTAATTCTTTTAAATTAATTTAATTCTTTTATTTACAAAAAGTGTGACTAAAAACACGTCTTCTCCGGTGACAAAAGCCTAACAAGACAACCGTTTTAAGCTGTTAATTTTTGTACCGCCAGATTTGAATATACTTACATGTAAAACCGTGCTCCACCCGCTTCGTCCACCATTGTTACAAGGCAAGGCAATTTTATTTGTATAGCACACGTTCAACAACAAGTTAATTCAAGGTGCTTTACACGATTAAGGGGTAAAATAAAAATAGCAGTAAAACACAGACAAAGCATATAAAGTAAAAACAGCAGTAAAACAAGAAGCATAAACAAAACATGATACATGAAAGCATTACTCAAAGGCAGCTCTAAACAGATACGTTTTTTGTTGTGATTTATAAGAACTCAGTGTTTCAGCAGCTTTGCAGTTGTCTGGAAGTTTGTTCCAGATTAGAGGAGCGTACAAGAACAAAATCCTCTCGTTTGGTTTGCAATGCATGCTGGGACAGGGTGGGCTGTGAACGGTACACCAGACCCATCCTTCCAATCCAGGAAAATGAGGCCGCATTTGGAGGCACCTACGAATTTGGACAACCTTCATCGCATCGCTGTGACGTAATCGGCCTTCAAATGCAGCCTCCAAAGGATGAACTTGGACACACCGCTGTTAGCTCAAGAAGCTCTTCAGGAGTTCTTAGTTCAATTATTTAATTTGTTAGAGGCTAGTTTGGGTAGCTAGATAGATTGAGTAGCTGTTAGCTTACCGTAAATGAGCGAATTGTTTGGAACAAAAACAAACCCTGCACAACAACAAGAGGCTTTGCTGTTTTAATCTGTCAATAGAAAACATTAAAGGTAGAATCTGGCCCTAAAAATTAGACATTTAGAACTTAAAGGTACAATATGTAAGAATAACATCTTGTGGTGAAATTTGGGTACTGCAGTCCTATGTAGAAAAACAAAAGAGTCCGCTCTCAGCCACTCACTGCTCCTACCCTTCTTGAGTTTCATTCCAGGTTGCTAGTTACAGAACAGCGCCAAAAGATTTAAGATGACAAGCAAAGACCAGTCATACACAGTAAGTTGAAAAGTAGATAAATACATTTCACCGCAGTATCAAGTTGTTGGTACTTGAAAAAAGTAGCTTGATATATTTTTAGAGTCGACTATTTTCTTCTAATTTACTGCAAGCATTGTTAGCTCAACCTTAGCCTCTAGCCCGGTCGGTGTCAAATTACAAATGCCGGCCCAGTTTTTGTGTTGAAGACTTGGCAACCTTGCAGGCTCCATTATTAAATTACAGCTACAGGATTTAATAGAAACAACTTGATTATGCACTCATAATTTATATGAGCTCTTTATTTGTATTTTCAATCTAATCTGATTTTTTTTGACATTCTCAATACTCTGGGTCTTTGTAATCTGTAAATCCATAAGCAAATTATCTATTTTTGTCATGTATTGTGGCGATTTATAGACAAATTTCATACTTCAAAGTACAAATTTATTTACTTTTTGTTTTGTGGTATGAAATAAAGAAAAACAATTACAGGGAAAAAAAAATTTATTCCGATAAGGAAAATATGTCTTTTAGATTAGTATGGACAAATTCACAAAATTAATAAATGGAAGTTGCCATAAATACGGTTACTTTCTCCAGAAAGTTTTATTAATCAAAAATCTCCTCATGAGAGAATCTTTGTATGATTTTCAGCGCTCCATCTTAAGTATAAAAGCTAATATAAAGGTTAAACAATCGTACCAAAATCCCCAACCCAGAGTCAAATACCAGTAAGCCTACAACTTTTCATGTAATTCAAACGTTAATACCAACTCTAGGAGCAAAGTTGACACGTGATTGGCTCTGGAACCAGGAAGTATGGAGGCGGGACAGATATTGTAAACAACTTTAAAACAATTTTAAAATGATAAAAAACTTAGAGCCACCCAGCCGGCTGAGAAGGAAATCCGTTTCCTTCCAACATGATTGACACGTTAGACTGTTGTAAAACTCTCACATAGTGTACATTTAAATTTAATTTCTTATAGCTACAATTTCAAACCAACCTGTAAATGAACGGTTAGCTTTAGTAAAATGGTACATAGACTGAACTTCAACTTACAGTGGGGTAAAAAAGTATTTAGTCAGCCACCAATTGTGTAAGTTCTCCCTCTTAAAAAGATCAGAGAGGCCTGTAATTTTCATCAAAGGTATACCTCAACTATGAGAGACAGAATGAAGAAAAAAATCCAGTAAATCACATGGTCTGATTTCTAAAGAATTTATTTGCAAATTACGGTGGGAAAAGAGTATTTGGTCACATAGAAACAAGCAAGATTTCTGACTCACAGACCTGTAACTTCTTCTATAAGAGGCTCCTCTGTCCTCCACTCGTTACCTGTATTAATGGCACCTGTTTGAACTTGTTATCAGTATAAAAGACACCTGTCCACAACCTCAAACAGTCACACTCCAAACTCCACTATGGCCAAGACCAAAGAGCTGTCAAAGGACACCAGAAACAAAATTGTAGACCTGCAGCAGGCTAGGAAATCTGAATCTGCAATAGGTAAGCAGCTTGGTGTGAAGAAATCAACTGTGGGAGCAATATTATTAGAAAATGGACGGCATACAAGACCACTGATAATCTCCCTCGATCTGGGGCTCCACGCAAGATGATCACAAGAACGGTGAACAGAAATCCCAGAACAACACGGGGCGACCTAGTGAATGACCTGCAGAGAGCTGGGACCAAAGTAACAAAGGCTACCATCAGTAACACACTACGCCCCCAGGGACTCAAATCCTGCAGTGCTCGAAAGGTTCCCCTGCTTAAGCCAGTACATGTTCAGGCCCATCTGAATGCTGAGTTTGCTGGAGAGCATTGGATTGGATGCAGAAGAGGATTGGGAGAATTTCATATGGTCAGATGAAACCAAAATAGAACATTTTGGTAAAAACTCTACTTGTCGTGTTTGGAGGAGAAAGAATGGTGTGTTGCATCTAAAGAAGACCATACCTACTGTGAAGCACGGGGGTGGAAGCATCATGCTTTGGGGCTGTTTTTCTGCAAAGGGACCAGGATGACTGATCCGTGTAAAGGAAAGAATGAATGGGGCTATGTATTGTGAGATTTTGAGTGAATAACTTCTTCCATCAGCAAGGGCATTGAAGATGAAACGTGACTGGGTCTTTCAGCATGAAAATTATCCCAAACACATCGCCCGGGTAACAGAAGTGGCTTCGTAAAAAGTATTTCAAGGTCCCGGAGTGTCCTAGCCAGTCTCCAGACCTCAATCCAATAGATAATCTGTGGAGGGAGTTGAAAGTCCGTGTTGCCTAGCAACAGCCCCAAAACATCACAGCTCTAGAGAAGATCTGCATGGAGGAATGGGCCAAAATACCAGTAACAGTGTGTCAAACCTGGCTAAGACCTACAGGAAACCTTTGACCTCTGTCATTACCAACCAAGGGTATATAACAAAGTATTGAGATGAACTTTTGTTACTGACCAAATACTTATTTTCCACCATAATTTACAAATAAATTCTTTAAAAATCAGTGATTTCCTGGATTTTTTTTTTTCTTCTCATTTTGTTTCTCATAGTTGAGGTATACCTATAATGATAATTACAGGCCTCGCTCATCTTTTCAAGTGGGAGAACTTGCATAATTGGTGGCTGACTAAATGCTTTTTTGCCTCACTGTATATAGCGTTTTACATATGCAGATCGTAGACAACATGGGATTAAGTGCCTTGCCCACATCGACATGTAAAAAGAGAAACCTACAACCTGCCAACTGCAGGTGCCTGTTAGCTTCAGTAGCTTCAGTAGCTACTACCTTGACTCCCTCATAGCGAATCTACTAATCCACAGAACCACACTTCAAGGACTAAAGTTAGTAGATATCCTTTTGGATCTACCTTTGATTTCTTTTCTCTTTTCTGGACCTGAGATGTGAAACCAGCATCTAGTCCTTTTAAAACACATGTGACAGACTTGCAAATTCCTCCCCGAGGTCTGCTAATTGGACACCTAATCCTAACAGTGAGGCCCGGATGAAACCATGGCGATGGCTTTACGCGGCGTAATAACTGACCTGATTAGCCTTGGCGTTCTCACACACGAACGTCTCGTAATTGGTGGCAAACGTCGGAGCGTTGTCGTTGACGTCCAGCACTCTGACGTACACAGGCGCGCGGCTTATCTGTCGCGGGTTGTCTGGGGAAACACAAAGGTAGACACGGTGACTTCACACAGATAATTACTCCTTTCACACAAGTGCTGAGGCTTTGGCTGCGCCTCCAGGCAACCGGTTGTACCTGAATCAAATTATGCATATATATTAATAAATGACGGCTGGTTTGAAACAAAAACAGACAAATAAAGACGCTTTGCTGATTTAATCTGACAACTGAAAACTTTAACTGTATGAATCTGGCCCTAAGTTTCAGGCATCTCACTCACAATAAATTAAAATAAGACATTTAGAACTTCAAACCAACCTGTAGTTAAAGAATTGAAAACTAAAGTTCGTTGAAATAGATCTATGAAATCTACCCCAAACAGATTTTTTCTAAAAAAAAAATTTTGTCACACTTTAAGGTTTCAGGTCAAACTAATTTTAATATAAGACACGATTAGGATTTAATTTACTAGGGTAAAATAGATTTGGAAGTCAAATTTAGCCTTAATTTAAGTGATTGATCCGGCCGTGGCAGCAACTTTCAGTGAACTTTCAGATAACTTTTCTTTGCAGAATTGTTTTAATTCAGCAACATTTTCAAGCATAAACGTCCAAATTAAAGTCCAGAGTTTGATTTAATTGCTCCAGCCACTCATTTTCTTTGTTGTTTTCCTTTTGGTGGACCAGCTCATGTGATTGAGCCTAAGGTGCTAAGCTAATAGCTGGACAATTGTTCTTCGGGAACCTCGAGGCTCGATCTATTACAGCAAGTCGCTCAGGTCCTGAAACAGGAAACCAGCCCCCAGATCATCACACTACCACCGCCGTGTTTGACTGTCTGTCATGCTCTTTACCTGAAATGTTGTTGGTCTTACAGCAGATATTTTTAATGAATCGTGTTTGTGATCATGGAGGCCGTTTTTGCTCGGTCTCCGTTTCTTATTGTCGAATCGTGAACTCTAACCTTAACTGAGGCAGCTGATGATCACTTCCACTCCCAGGAAGGTTCTCCACTGTGTTATGTTCTCTCGTCTTGAGGACAAAATGGTTCCCACCGTGGTTCTCTGGAGTCTTTCTAGACCAACAACTGTCACTTAAGTTTCTCATCCGTTCTTGATGATTTCTGAAGATTTCTTAGGATCGGGGCATGACAGGTTGCTTTCTTTGGATCTTTTAGGTCTACTTCATGTTGTCACACAGGTTCTATTTAATGCCTCGCTTCCACTGAGCGGTACGGCACGGGTCGGTGCGGTTTCCGTAGTAAAACCGACCTGTACTGCTACATTTCTGAGTCCCCCCCCCCTTCAGTTGCAGGTCCATAGGACAACGGTATCGTACGGTTATTAGGGCGGAGCTACGGGCGTCACACAACATAAACCATTTATTAGGGAGACAAAATAAAACGTACCAAGTTTGTCGTCGCACTAGTTACGATGCAACGTCCGTCGAGTCCAACAGGTAGTGGAATATGTCGGACCATAAAATAGCGTATGAAAACGAGGGTGTAGTGTTTTTTCCTAAGTCTACGGGTCCGGCAGGAATCAGGCTGTGTAAAATTGAGGTTGGCCTTTCAGAAAATGTTCCGGTTCATTCCTGATTTAATAAGGGAGGAAACCACTTTTTCAGAAAGAACCAGGTTGATTTGGATAAAGCAAAAACAGAAGAAATCTGTTGGGCGGGGTGCAAATACTCTGTCACAACTTCGCATTAGGAGTAAACGGCAGGTAAATCGGGCCTCTATATACAAATTCATGGCACAACGAACACCGGCTGCCAGCCAGCGCTCCACTTTCGACGTCTACGGATTCCTGTCCCGATTTGGCCGTCAGAATCCAGGGAAAGAACGGAACCGTCCGCTGCACTTACTGAACTCTGTGGCGATGACGGAGATGTTGTGCCAGGCGTTCTCCTCCCTGTCCAGCTCCCGGAGGATGAACACCGAGCCGTTGCCCGCGTGGACGTTGAACACTCGGTCCATGTCTGTGCGCCGGTCGATGGTGTACCTGCGCCGAACACACAGAGCGTTCCCTCAGTGATGCGTTCACCAGGAGAGATCACTTTTAGAGCTTTTATTTGGATGTGTATGAGGGGGCCTCAGTCTCGGTAGGATATGATACTAAAAATCTAATGTTTGGACTTAATATATTACTGCATGTGAAGGAAATTAGTCAATGCAGATATCTAGGATAAATTTTAGATTTTGTCATATACAAAGCATCCATAAAGACATTTCTAAAAATCCCAAAGCTAAAAAAAAGAGGGAAAAATGCTGTAAGTCTTGACTATTTTTTAACCTAATTATGCTGCTCCTCCACATCAAATTAAAGGTTAATATGGTAATACATCAAAATCCATTACAGATGTGTTTATATCACTTAGTTTTGTTTATTATGACTTGAAAGTTATAAAAACTAAAAACTCAGCTTCTCAGAAAATGTAGAATCTCACATCAGATCAATAGAAAATTATCTTTTTTTAACTCCGACACAGTCATAGGGAAGACTGCTGACCTCCTAACTGTTGCTGACAAGCCACAAAAAAAAATAAAAATGTTTTGCTAAAGAAGCTGTCTGTATCAAAGCATATGGAATGTTTTGTGGAAGGAAAAAGTGTCTACAAACAACAGGGAGTGGACTGCAGCTGAGGCCAGAGTTTCAAGGGCCTCCAACTGTTGCACTCCTTGTGTTGAGCAACTCCTGAACCAAACAATGTCAGAACGGGAATGGGTATAAAGGTACACAAAAATAGTGGCTCGGTACGTTTTCGTACACTTTTAATCAAGAAAAACAAAAACAAAAATGCATATGACTTTTTTTTTTTTTTTTACTTTGATAAGCATTAAACAACAAAGCTTTTTTGCCTGAATTATTTTCTTTGAATTCCTTAAATTAATTAGATTTTGTTATGTTCCATAACTTAAACAAGTTTAAAGTAAAGAACCGACTGGAGATTTGATTGAATGAAATAAATAAATAAATAGTACAAGCAGACATAGCCAGAGTAGAAAACAACAGAACCGTTTGAAAACATAAAAAAAATAAAATAAAACATACTTAAATCACTTTGGAGTAGTCTTGATTGATTGATTTCAACAGCCTCGTCTCCCAGCTGTACTTGAATGCAGCATGGGCAGCTGTTGGGAAAATTCCTTCTCATCAACGGGTTTTCCACTAACTTGTTTTCTCCAAAATAATGAGTCTGGGCTGATTGGATGCTACTGGTAGCCATGTTGGACGTCAGCTGGTTTTTATCCAGTATCAGTGATGTTTACATTCAGCTTCATATTGTTTCAGGTGAGTCATTCAGTTCAGTGCAGAGCGTGTTATGGACCTTATTGCTGCTGAAAGATGCGTTTGCTGACAAAGTTCTGGTTCAGTCCATCTTTCTTTTTCTACTGTAGCTGCATGAGAAACCATTAATTTTCCCAAATAGCAGAGTTTATTGACAGCTGGGAGTCCTTTCTGTTTCTGTTTTGGTGTCACTTGTTAAAGTTGCCCTGCGGAAACGTCGAGTTCCGCACATAAACATTCTGCATGTGTTCAGGTTGAAAACGGCTGCATTTGTTCGGTACCGAACCGACAGCATCTGTCTTTAATTGGCGTTGTGTGGTTTTCTAGAATCATCAAAATGAACAGCAATAAATATAAACACAAGTTTCAAGTTTTTAATTGAACCAGCGAAAAAATGCATTACGAAAGTCACATTCTAATGTAATGACAGGCAGTTTTATTTTGAATATAATCCATCAAAATAAATGTAATTAGACTCTACAGAGGCTTAATAACTGTTATATCTACTATTTTAATTTCTCTTCAAGGCTGCTGGGAGGAACTAAAACTGGTAAACATCATGGATGCAAGATATTCATAAGAACAACCATGATGGGTTCCCATTCTGCTTGCCAAGAACTGCATTCAATGATCAGACCTGATGTAGATCTAAGTGGTCTAGATGCTAAAGCTGAGTGGTGAAAACACCCCGATGAGGGGAAAAATAAAAGGTTAATCCCAACGAATCTTGTCCTCGTAACATTTATGTACTATTTAGCACCCGTAGTACAGGAAAAAATGACATCGAAACACTTCAAACTACAAATTTTACAAGTATTCCAAATAGAGAAAAGAGTTTATTTGATCCACTTCGTTGCGTTAATCTATAGACTCTAGGAGAGCGGAGGAATAGGGAATTATAGATGCACACCGGTTGTTTTGTTTTTCAGGAGATGTTTCTCTTTTGTTTAAAAGTTTAAGGCTTAATTAAAGTTTATCCCATCAATCCTTGGAAACATTAACCTGGAAGTTAAACCATAACAAACCCCAGGAAGTTAGAGCGAAGAGAACCGGCTGCTTCCCAGACCTCCGCCTTGCATCAGTGTGATTAATGGAGTAGCAGGAATCACGAGGGCCGCCGTAAGCGGCAGGAGAACCCCGAGGGGAGGAGGCTGTGAACCGGGCTCTGAACGCATCGCCTCTCCGCTCTACTTTTCCCCCCAAACAGATTTTTATTTTATGTTTTTTTCTTTTTTCTCCCTCCTCCTCCTTCCTCTCGGAACGTCTCGACTGGGCCAGACTTAAACTCTAACCTCGTTAAGTCCGTGTCAGATGTGGGCTCTGCTAATTGCTCTTCTAAGAATCGCAGTAATTCAGCCGGCTACTTCAGAGGATGGGAACGACCGCCATTTTCCCAAATCACAGCACAGCTCTAGATGTGTTTTTTCTGATGGCTGCTATTCTCACTCTCCCTTTGTTCCTTGAAAATCCACGAAGAAATCCAGGAAACATTTCCAGACGCAAACGGTCAACATTTGGATCAATCATTGACGTTTAATCCAATGTGGGTTGCTTAGTTCCCCCCCCCAGTGTTTGGGATTTAATGCAATGTGCAAAACATATTTAAAAAACCCAAAACAGTGTGTACAGACATGACTCTTTTATGACATATATCTAGATATTTTGTTTAGCTTTGAGAATCTCATTACATTACTTTTCATTCCCGCTCATTTTTTATTCTCTACCTTTGGCTGAAACACAATTGGAGGGATCATTCTAACTCCTATTTGGTAAGGAATAATTTATTTATTTTTTTACGGTGGACCCCTTGTTATTCCTGGAGCGTTGGAACACAATCGGTACGAACGAATCCAGTCGTTTTCTACCTGAACACGTGCAGAATGTTTATGTGCAGAACTCAGAGCGCAGTGCGACGTTTCCGCAGGGCAACTTTAAAAAGTGACACCACAACAAAACAGAAAGAACTCCCAGCTTTGGGGAGCCTAAGTCCCCTCCCCTTCCTGTCGGCCCATGTGGTCCTCTGGGTGAAAAAAAAATTAATGGAAGTCAATGGATCGATAAAAGTTATTTTCTGGTCCGCTTTGTCTTACGTCCTGAATCACACATATGATGTACCTCAATTTAAATGACGACTAATGATGATGCGTTTCGACTGTGTTTGTCAAGTGATTTGGGATTTATTTGATTGCAAAAATTCGCAATTAAAATGCCTACAAATCAGAAGTCACATATATGACGTCACGGCGCCAACGCTAGCTAGCACTTAAAATCGTCACAGAGACCTTGTGGAGCTGCATGCTGGCTCTCACTCAACCCGACTGCTTCTCCCCCAGCATAGCTGCTACTTTCCACATTTATGGCGGTTTTCTCCATGTTTAAAGGCATACTCCGCAACTTTTACACCTTAATATAATATTTTTTTCAAAAGTTATGGTGGAATTTTATCATCTATTATGTTCATTTTTAGAGTTATCACCACCTTACAGGGGTCCTTGGCTTTTTTCTACACTATATAACTTTTGAGCGGCGACTGAGTTCGACTGTACAGCAGAGTCATATGGCCTCGCTGTTTAGACTGTAGAGATGCTGATCCACCAAAGAGGCCGAGAAATCCCATATCAGAAGAAGCTAGATAAACAAAAGAGAATGTGATAGAGAGAGAGCAAAGACCAGAGTAAATATTGGGCCGGCTTTTCCTCGTTGGAGATTTTCTTTTGGAACGACCGTCATGTACTACGGACGCCGTGCTGCTAATGGATAGGTAAGTAATCAATGATTTCACCGGGGTTATAGTGTTTGGTCTGGCATGATGTTATACAGTCCTGAGAAAGCTATTTATTCAATGTGTGGAGGTGGATGAACATAGTTTGCACGGTATGCCTTACAGTAGTAATGTGAATTACACAACCGAGTCAATATCCGTTAACCATTTAGAGGCTAATGTGATGCTAACGTGTAAGACTCGGTTCTGTAGATAAAGCTGCAAACTCCGGCGTAGTCGCTGTATTTCAGTATATAAGTCGAACTTTTTTCTTTTGGTTTTGTCAAGCTAGTGATTTATATTTTTGTCGTTTGATTTTTTCCTAAAACACCTAAAGATGTATGCTGATTCTAGTGTCGGGAGGTGTTTGCTACGTGGCGCTAAGACGATCTCTGTATCTAATCTCACTATTTTTCCAATTACCCCGACCTCCCCCACAAACTGAATACCTAGCTGTGAGATCTTTACTCTAAATTATCCCGATTGTTACAGCTGAATTGCGAACTGAGACGGCGCTTGTTTGTTGTTTGGGCAAGCGATTTGGAAAGCAGCCACTGAAACATGCCTCTTATGAGCGACAGAGAGATTTGATTTTACGACAGTGATGTTGAGCTGTAAGCCTGAAGAGGGCGACAGAGAGCAAATATCGTGAAAGTTGCGGAGTATGGCTTTAATTACTTCGTCCTAGAGGAAGGAGGCGAAGCCGGCTGATCTCACCGCCATTTCTCTCCCCCTTCTTCTTCAGTTGTAGTCCACTGAGTGTTTTTACAGAAAACCTTAAATAACTTTTGCGGACGGTAGATAATTGTCTCTAAATGTGTATCTAAAATTCATCCATGGCGCATTTCAAACGGGATCAGAAAGTAACTTTCATTGCTCCATTGACTCTCATTCGGGTTTTTTGTCAGTAGGGGACCCATGGACCGGAAGTAGAAGGGCGTGACTTAGGCTCCCCATAGCTGAACTGCCATAGGGAGCATAAGAGTCCTTCCCCCTTCTGGTTGGCCCTAATGTGTCCCCTGGCAGAAGAATAAAAATAAATGGAAGTCAACGTAGCGATAAAAGTTATTTTCTGGTCCGCTTTGCCTTAGGTCCTGAATACTAATGATGTGCGTTTCGACTGTGTTTGTCATGGGATTTCTGATTTATTTGCTTGTAAAAATTCGTCATTAAAAAGACTACAAATCAGAAGTCGCATATATGACGTCACGTTAGCTAACATTAGCTAGCACTTGAAATACTCAGAGAGACCTTGTAGAGCTCGTCCCCCATGCTGGCTCTCACTGACCGACTATTTCTCCCCCAGCATAGCTGCCACTTTCCACATTTCCAGATTTGTAGTGATTTTCTCCACGTCCTGGATGAAGGATGCTAAGCTCGCTAAGCTCAATGCCATTTTTCTTCTTCAGTTGTAGTCCACCACGTCTTTTCACACAAAACCTAAAGTAACTTTTGCCACCTGTCGAAAATTTGTGCTTTCTCGGCATCAAAACGTGTCTTTAAAATTCGCGGACATCGCCAGAAAATAACTTTTCATCGCTCCCTTGACTCTGATTCATATTTTTTGTCAGTAGGGGACCCATGGGCAGGAAGTAGATGGGCTTGACTTAGGATCCCCGTTTGGGAACATTTATGGTTTCTCATGCAGCTACAGTGGAAAAAGAAAGATGGACTGAGCCAGAACTTTGTGAGCGAACGCATCTTAGAACAGCTATGAGTAATAGTGGGCGATATAAACGGTATAAGGTAGAAACGATATAAATTGAGCCAAAGGTAGAGATCTTGACTGTACCAGCCTACCTCGATTGCGCATATTGATGATGTCATCAAGCTTTGCCTACTCTGTACCAGGTACGCTAGGAGGATAAATACTGATGTTAAGTGTTGGTATTTACACTAGATATTGCAAGTATAAAATGTGTTGTTTTCTATTTAACGGAAAAGAAACCTGTTGAACTTGAAGCATTTTGTATTCTTGTGCGATATTAAATTTAGATATAAGAAATCAGGAAAATTGAATTTTTTTTCGCCTTTTACATTTTGCACTGCAGTTTAAACAGTTTTGAACTTGTTGTTTTCAAAACATTTAGCTTTTATTTCATTTAAAATATCTTCATCCCTGCTTATGTTAAACGAATTTTCATGTTGCAGTTTTTGGATAAAGATTTTATTTTTTTGTACAGCAAATCTTTAAATGGCAATCTATACTTTTTTTGGAGTTGCTGTTCTGCTGCAATGTATCTGGAAAGTGAGAAAGTCATTTTGTACATATATAAAGAAAATATATCGCAATAAATATCGTTACCGCACGTTTTAGATTATATTGTAGTATAGATTTGAGGCGAGCCCTAGCAATAAGGTCCATAACACGCTCTGCACTGAACTGAATGACTCACCTGGAACAATGTCAAGCTGGAGGTAAACATCACTGATACTAGAGAAAAAACCAGCTGACGTCGAACATGGCTGCAAATGGAGACTTTAGGAGATTTCACCTCCCACTTGCCCTTGGAGCCCCATCAGATAGGCTGCAGGAGAAAGCTGACCGAGCCTCAGATAAGAGGTAGAAGAGATATATTTACAGTAATTGTTAGGCAACAGGTTGCTGCTACATATATATATATATATATATATATATATATATATATATATATATATATATATATATATTTTCTAGGTGCAAAGTTGAACATGTTCAGTTAGGTGTCTCCACGGAGCATCTTTAGCTCTGCTGAAGCTGTACGTTTTATTGGCTAACGGCAGCTGTCAGGTTGTAAATGATGAAATGTCCCTTTCTTTTCTTTTTTTAAACACCTTTGGGGATCTTTTAGTCGCATGTCAGGCCGGCCAGCTGGAAAACACCCCAAGCTGCACAGAACCAAAGCCTGAACTTTTAATGAGGACAACGTCCTCTAAACATATTTTAAAGGCCTGAGTATAATTAATCAGTTTCCGTCACAGCCGACGACGCCGACTGAATTTCTAACACCTCAGCAACAAAACCGCTCCCCGTCTCCATCCGCCGCGTTGAAAGGCGACGTGCCTCCCCCGTGATCTGCGTTTGCACCCCCGTGTGCGTGTGTCACAGCGAGCCAGTAAATCCAGAAACTTCCTGATCCCAGCCAGCCTCCAGGCCTCCCTCCCTTCGCGGAGCAGCAGCGGTAAATGCCACCGGGACGCTCCGTCGTCGATGACGGGGCGATAAAAGAGAATGATCTCATATTTGACACCTGCAGTAAAGCGCCGGAACTTCAACCTTGAGAGCCAACTCCCCCTCAGAGCGTCGTAAAAAATGAAGAAGTGTAAGAGGAGGTGCGAGGCGGCACATCCCCGCCGTCGTTGCCTTTTTATTGGAGTCATTCAGATAATTACGGATCTGCATGAACAGAGGGAACTCTGGACCTGCTTCTGCATGCGGTGACTTTGCTATCATAATGCTGCCCGTAGTGATTAATAAACATTCTTTACTTGAAAATGTGCAGGCAGCTTAGCTTTTATTGACTTTAGCATGCCTGATTTTAGTTCCTTTTCCATCATTTGGTGGATAAAGAGGCTTTAAAGCGTGCATATCATGCCTTTTTTTTTAAAACCCAATCAAAACATGTTAATGAAGTTATTTGCACAAAATCGCTCTCACATAAAGCGATCCCAGCAGCTCGATTCTGGATAATTTCACTTTAATGCAAATTAGTTTGCCACTGATCCAGCCCAATTTGAAAATAAATAAATGTGAAAATAAATACATTTAAAAAAAATACAATTGGAAATAAGTAAATAAATACATTAAATGTGGGAAAAAAAAGGAACCCTGTGTTTCCCAGTAAAGCAGCAGGGGTGGGGTGTCCAGTTACCTGACTGGGCTGTTTTTGTCGTCGGGATCCGACGCGCTGACCGACCCGATGATGGCGTTCCTTGCTGCGTCCTCCCTCACCTCCATGATGTAGCTGGGGCGCTCGAACACGGGCGGCTCGTCCACGTCGTCCACCGCGATCCTGACGCTCGCCTCGTCCCTGAAGGGGCCCATGGAGTAGAAGCGAGGGTTGATGTGGGCGTTCTCCACCTGAACCCGAAGGCTGTACTGCCGCTTCTTCTCGTAATCCAGGGGCTAAAAAATGCCAGAAAGACGGACACCATAAGCGCCTCAGAGTTCATTAGCGGTCGTTCGTGTTCGGCGGCCAACCTAATCCAAGCATCCTGCCACATTTATTTTAAGGTCACGTTTAGTTTTTATTCATTAAATGTGTCTGCCGGATCATCTGGTGAAGGGGGGGGGTCTTAGTGTCTTCAGAGACACTAACAAGACCTCTGATGGACACAAAGAGCCGAATTTCCAGCCGATCCTGTAACGGCTGTGGGATAATGTTGCATTTCAGCGAGGGAAGAGAAAAAAAGCTAAACATGAAGATAACAAGGCTGCCTTCATTTAAAAAAAAGGGAAAAAAAGGACAGGATTTATGTCAGTAGTTTTAAGACTCCACATCTGATTAATTTTAACCAAGGAGAAACAAAAGAAGAATAAAAAACAACAACAACTTTTCTTCTGTCAACTCCTTTAGATGCTTTTGAGCTTGATTTCCTGATCCTCGGCGCTCCGCGGCTCAGTAACAATCAATCAGCGCCGCGGTTTGATCTTCCCGGGGTTGACATCTGCTCCTTTTGGTTTGTTTCTTCTTTAAATGAAGAGATCAGTGCGACAGATTGGCGCTCCGACGGAGGACAGCCAGACTCGTGATAAAATATGAAACTAAGTACAAGAAATCTCATCTGGTTCTCTGATTAAAAGTGGACCAGGCAGTAAGAACCTCCACATCAGACGTTGTTGGTTAAAACATATCGACTGACATCTGCATCATTAGCTCGCTTAATTCAGATTTGCTTGCAGAGCTTCAGATAAGAAGACATTTCTCGATAGCCTGAGTGAATACAAAAAGCTCTCCAAATTAACCTGGAAAACGTTATCGCTCCCTAAACTTAACCGATTGTGGGACATCGAGTCTTTTTAATGCGGAGGAATTCTCACTCACTCTCCTTTGCAGATTAAGCTTAATTCAGTACCAATTAAGCTCCTCCTCTTGCTGTCTTGATATCCTACCCACAGCTTTCCTTAAGAAAGTTTTCCCAGTCATTGGGTCTGATCTAAATCAAATAGTGAACTCAGAAACAGCAGTTATTAAACCACTACTAAAGAAAAATCTGGACAATATGTTAATGCAGAACTACAGGCCGATCTACAATCTTCCATTCATCGGTAAGATTATTGAAAAAGCTGTTTCAGCAGTTAAATAGCTTCATAACAACGACCAACCGTTTTGATGTTTTTCAGTCTGGTTTCCGTCCTTACTACAGCACAGAGACTGCCCTCGTCAAAGTATTCAATGACATCCGCATAAATACAGACTGTGGTAGAACCACAGTGCTGGTTCTGTCATTCCCATTCTACGTCTCACTTACTTTGACTTTGTCGCTATTTCTAACGACTTTCAGACCCCCTTAACCACTTTTTTCCCCAAAAAGTACCCAGCGACAAATCTAGCAGCATTTGACACTGTTGATCATGATATATTATTGGAACGACTGGAGAGCTGGGTCGGACTCTCTGGTACAGCACTTGGCTGGTTTGAGTCTTACCTAAAGAACAGGGACTTCTATGTTTCAATAGGAAACTTTTCATCAGAACGAACAGAAATCACATGTGGGGTGCCTCAGGGCTCCATCCTGGGGCCCCTCTTATTTAATATCTACATGCGCCCACTAGGCAAGATTATAACAACCAATAAGATTAGCTACCATAACTACGCAGATGACACTCAGCTCTACATTACGATGTCACCAGGTGACTTTGAACCCATCAGAACCATAACCAAATGCATCAAGCAAATCAATGGATGGATGTGCCATAACTTTCTCCAGCTGAACAGAAATAAAAAGTAATTACTTTTGGACCTAAAGAGGAACGATCAACAGTCAGCACACAGCTCCAGTTAATACAGCTAGAAACTACTGATCAGGCCCGAAATCTAGGTGTAGTAATGGACTCAGACCTGAACCTCCAGGGTCGCATAAAGGCAATAACAAGGTCAGCCTTCTATCACCTGAAGAACATTTCTAGGATTAAATGACCGATGTCCCAACAGGACTTAGAAAAACTCCTACGTTTGTTTGTCTTAGTCGGATTGATTACTGCAACAGCGTCTTCACAGGTCTGCCTAAAAAGTCAATCAGACAGCTGCAGCTGATCCAGAACGCTGCTGCTCGTGTTCCTCACTAGAACCAGGAAAGTAGAGCACATCACCCCAGTTCTAAAGGCCTTACACTGGCTCCCTGTAGCTCAGAGAATAGACTTCTAAATACTTTTACTGGTTTATAAATCATTGAATGGCTTAGCACCAAAGTATGTTGAAGATCTGCTGTTACTATACCAACCCCACCAGACCACTCAGGTCCTCTAATTCCAGTCTACT
The DNA here is from genome assembly GCA_963556495.2 of Valencia hispanica. NCBI lineage: Eukaryota > Metazoa > Chordata > Actinopteri > Cyprinodontiformes > Valenciidae > Valencia > Valencia hispanica. The sequence continues at coordinate 44,969,179 of OY747716.1, read as the reverse complement.
CAACATCCCTAGAATCAGAACCAAACATGGAGAAGCAGCTTTCAGTTTCTGTGCTCCTCTAATCAGGAACAAACTTCCAGACGAGTGCAAAGCTGCTGAAACACTGAGTTCTTTTAAATCACAACTTATCTGTTTAGAGCTGCCTTTGAGTAATGCTTTCATGTATCATATGTTTTGTGTATGCTTCTTGCTTTATTGCTGTTTTCACTTTAAATGTTTCGTACGTGCATCACTACAATTTTTATTTTACCCCCTAATCATGTAAAGAACCTACAAATAAAATTGCCTTGCCTAATTCAGCCACACTAAAGGGTTTCGGAGCATAAACAGTCCGTTCAGGGTCCAACCAAAGCACCTTCTTTGTATCTAGGCTCATACTTTGACTGGGCCACTTTGAAAACATTTGGGTTTGAGATGAGGACCTCCTGGTGTGCTTTGGCTCACGACCTGATAGTCGGATGTTCCCCCCCCCTTCAGGATTTTCGACTGACTGTGGCAGGTGGTCCAGGTTCTTGAAGCGACAAAGCTGACCCAGACTATGACCCTTCCACAGTCCTGCTGGTTTTACACCAGATGTAGCAGGACGCTGGTCTGCAGTGCTTTAGATGTTCTCCGGGTTTCTAAAAGACCTCCTGGATCAGTCGTTCCCACCCCATTGTTCCATGTTTTCTCAATTTGTGGATATTTTGGTTCTCTGGAGACCCAAAGCCTTAGAAGTGGCCTTACAACCCTTTCCAGTTCACTTCAAAATTCAAAAATACTTTATTGATCCAGAGGGAAATTAAGTGTTGGTATAGCTCATATAATTAATTCATTATATTTAATTCATTATTATAATTAATTGACATATTTTAGCCTACTTCATGTTCACGTTTCCACTATAGGAACTTGGGGGTAATTTTACCAGACGTTCCCGGTATTATCCGCTTCACCGGGCCCGGTGTATCTGATGTAGAAGCTCCAGCGGCTGTTTGGACCTTCTACATCGGCTCTTAACTTTGATTAAAAATGGTAGAAGAATCAGCTAGTGTTTCTAAATAAAGATATATTAACAAAGGCAGATTTTTACAGTTTTTCTGTTTTATTCAATGAATAACTTAATTAATAAAACTATAAAATTACATTAAAAGGACTAGTATTTTTTTAAATATTTATATTGAATATACTATATAATATAATGCAGGTTATTTGTATATATTTAGTATATTTTGTAGTTTTTTTCATGTACAGGTGCATTTTGATTTATTATTGAAAGGTTATTTTATGTCAGTAACTCCAAGTGAAACACATTATACAGATTATTTCACAGACTGATGTTTTCAAGCCTTTCTTTCTATTCATTTTGATGATTTTCTGCTTACAGCTGATGAAAATATCACATTTGCGATTAGAGTATTACATCAGCCTATTCAAAAAACAAAAAAATTAAATACATAAATGTAGGCTTAATGAAAAGTATGTTCATAAACTGCTTAAAGGTTGTTATTTTAAAAAGTTACTATTACTCTAACCAACTTGCCTCATCAGAACCATAGACTGTATATGTTAGATGGGCGGAGCCTCCGTGACGTCACTCATAGGTTTCTGAAGAGCTGAATGGAAGCCCATTGGGCGGTTCCCACCACCTCCATCTTGGGCGCGCCACGCGTATCGTTACGCCCGGAAAAGTAAAAAACCGGGCAAAGAGGTGGAGCTGAGAGTGGAGCTGAGAGGGTGGGGGGCGGATGGTTGACACTCTTAGCCGATATGCTATAGCTATGAGCTAACTGAGCTAACCGAAGCTAACAGAGGTTAGCGGGCGCTTTTAGCCAGAAAACGACTTTGCTACCCCTCTGATTTAATAATTAATAATATCTCTAAAACGATGTGAATTGTAATTAAAACAACTTTTAATAATCAATATATAAAAAAGAAATATGGAGCAGAGACTTCTCGGATGGTCTGTTAGTTATCTATCAATCTGTCTTTCCATCCTTCCATCAATCTGTCTTTTTGTCTTTCTATCCTTCCATCAATCTGTCTTTTTGTCTTTCTATCCTTCCATCAATCTGTCTATCATTCCATCAATCTGTCTTTTTGTCTTTCTATCCTTCCATCAATCTGTCTTTTTGTCTTTCTATCCTTCCATCAATCTGTCTTTTTGTCTTTCTATCCTTCCATCAATCTGTCTTTTTGTCTTTCTATCCTTCCATCAATCTGTCTTTTTGTCTTTCTATCCTTCCATCAATCTGTCTTTTTGTCTTTCTATCATTCCATCAATCTGTCTTTTTGTCTTTCTATCCTTCCATTAATTTGTCTTTTTGTCTTTCCATCCTTCCATCAATCTGTCTTTCCAGCCTTCCATTAATTTGTCCTTCTATCCTTCCATCAATCTGTCTTTCCAGCCTTCCATTCATTTGTCTTTCCATGCCTCCATCAATCTCTTTTAGTCTTTCCATCCTTCCATTAATCTTTCTTTTTGTCTTTCCATCCCTCCATCAATCTGTCTTTCCAGCCTTCCATTAATTTGTCCTTCTATCCTTCCATCAATCTGTCTTTCCAGCCTTCCATTAATTTGTCCTTCTATCCTTCCATCAATCTGTCTTTTTGTCTTTCCATCCTTCCATTAATCTTTCTTTTTGTCTTTCCATCCCTCCATCAATCTGTCTTTTTGTATTTCTATCCTTCCATCAATCTGTCTTTTTGTATTTCTATCCTTCCATCAATCTGTCTTTCCAGCCTTCCAATAATTTGTCTTTTAGTCTTTCCATCAATCTGTCTCTCTATCCTTCCATCAGTCTGTCTTTCCAGCCTTCCATCAATCTGTCTTTTTTGTCTTTCATGCCTCCATCAATCTGTCTTTTAGTCTTTCCATCCTTCCATTAATCTGTATTTTAGTCTTTCCATCCTTCCATTAATCTGTCTTTTTGTCTTTCCATCCTTCCATCAATCTGTCTTTTTGTCTTTCTTTCTCCAAGTCTGTCGTTTCATCTTTCTTTGCATCCGTTTCATAGAGTTACAGTTGTGCCACCCATTCTCCGGCCCAAGCCGAGACCCGCACACTTTGACACAATCCAGTATAAAACTGTCACCATCCTGCTGCTGTCTCCGTGTGAATGAGTGAGGCATCTCCGTTTATAGCAGATCTTTGCGACCTCACCTGGCGCTGATCTCTGCAATCAGTGGGCAGAGCTGCAGTTTTACCTGCTCATGTTGTGAATAAATCAGACATACATGTTTGGTCAGACAGACTTTGCTCCGTCTCCAGTCAGTCTCGTCATCAGTCTGTATTTTTCTTTCGGTCTGAGTTCATCTGTTCTCTTCCTTCTTTTCATCAGTCTATCTTTCTGTAAGTGTTTTGACCTCGTCAGTCTATCTTCTATCAGTCTGTTTTGTCTTTTTGTATCTGCCCATCTTCTCTCTTTTAAGTCAGTCTGTTTGTTTTCTGTATTCCTTTCCCTACATCTGTCTGTCGTTTATCTTTTTTTTTCATCTCGTTCTTTATCTTTCCTCCCTCGTTCTTTGCATTCATTCGTCTTTTCATTTCCGTCTTCATTTTTTAAGCAAACGCACCTCTGAACCTTTTTAAATTTCTCTCAGATCTCCACCGGAAACATCAGTCAGATGACGACGGAGGCCGACTAACAAGATTATTTCAGGTCGTGTGAACATTGAAAATTAAGCAAATGAGCCTGGAACGTTTCTTTTTAGAAGCATAATCCTTTTGTCTCTAATTTAGCATTTTAAATGTAGATATTTGCACAATAAAGCAGATTAAAATGTCTAAAAGTTTTCGTCCTTTTGTTTAGAATGAAAGGAAGCCGCTTTAGTGCTCTCTCGTTTATCCTAATGTTTTCGTTTTTTTGAGGGGGTTTCTGCTGTTCTTTTTTTTACTCTGTTTTTGAAGTATCAACCAGCGAATAAAATAAAACAAGAGGAGCCATCGAGGGCCTGAATTATGGAAATGAAATCCAGATGGAGGGAGCTGCTTTCCGGTCCGCACTGCCTTGCCGCACCGCGGCGGCTACAAAAGGCAATTATGTCATCCACCGCTTAATGACGGCGTGATGGAAGGGATCGATGGGAGGCTGCGGAGAGGGGCGCTTGATGAGGCAAACTGCCAGATACAGCTGAATACATCAAACGGACCTCTGCGATCCATACCCGGCGTCAATAACTGCTGCCTCAACCTTGAGGAAGAACGGATCTCGCGCGAAAACAAATGTAGTGGAAAGCGAGAGCAAGTGTACGATGAAATCTAATAACTCTGCTGTCCGTCATCTGGCTGCCGGGGCAAAGTGGAAATACAAAGTTCCTCTCACGTTCTCTTTTTCCGTGTATTGATTGATTGGTCGGTCGGTGCGTTTTAATTTGTTGTTTAAAGTGAAGCTGTGGAGGAAAGGAAATAACCAGATTTTCACTCATAATAATCCTTTTTGATAAAAAAGCAGACGAGTTACGTTCGAGCTGATGTTTTATAGTTGTTTGTCTTCTACAAGATCTTCTGCCCTCACATCTCAAAGCTCGGCTTCTCTCACGGCTCTCTGTATCTGAACCGCACCGACATGGTTGGTTTGGGTTTTAGGCCAGTAAAACAGCCAGAAAATAAAGTTTGATTGCTCAGATTCACCGCTTGAGAGCTTTAATACTTCTTCACTCGCTTGACCGCTGCCGCAATTATATATATATAGAGAGAGAGAGAGAGAGATATATATATATAGAGATATGTGTGTGTGTGTGTGTTTTTATAGGGTCTTTAGAGTATTTCAGACCTCAAAGATTTGTAGCCACATGCGGGCATTGAGAGGCAGCTTTTAAAGGAGAATATTTTAATTAATATTAAGTTTAAGTGAGCTTGTGTGATGTAGCAGTCAGTATGTTACCTGCAGAATCGGACAGAAACTCATGGAGTCAGATCAGCGGCCATATTCTTATACAAAATTACTAGCCAAAGTCATCTAGATTTCTCTCCAGTCAGTGATCTCTGATTAAACTGGTAGTGGCACTAAATGTGGGTAAACGTATGAAGTTTTAATAATAAGTTATAATAGAAAGGGTGGTTTTAACTAACATAACGCATTAATTGTTTTTTCATTAGATGATACTCATAAAACCAGACATTATATTTAGGTTTCATTTCTATGCAATGTATCAGTTTTATTACTGCACCGTAGTGTTTTCCTAGTATTTTATTCTTATTTTATTTACCTTTGTTTGAATATGCATGTTACCACCTGAATGAGCTACTCAGGAAAACAGCTAAAGAAGCTAACAGTTACTCTAGCAAACGACTAATTAGGCTATAAGCTGCTAAAGCAAATTACTATACAAGCTAAATCCAAATAAAGCTAACAAAGCTAGCTAAGCAGTTACTAAGGAAACAACCATTAAAACTGACAACTACTCATGCTAACAGCTCCTCAGGCTAGTGCTACTAAAGCTTAACGCGACTCGTGCTAACAACTATTCAAACTAAAGGCTTTTAAGCTGAAAGCTAATCTTGGCAATGCCGTGGCTAACAGCAACTCACTCAACAACTGTTGAAGCTAACCAATATTCCAGGAAATAGTTAATCAATCTAGCAGCTACTGAAGCAAATAATGTTGCGTTACCTTTACCTAGGAAGTCGCAACTCGGAGCTGGGTTTAACGTTACAATAAATCGGGATTCCAATATGGCGACGCCCTGGTAGCCATTGTTGTAAGAAGTTAAAGGCTAACCAAGCTAGCACTAGCTTAAACTAAGTAGCATTCAAACTATTTAACAACTATTCAAGCTGCTCATGCTAAAAGTCCCTCAGGCTAGTGCTACTAAAGCTTAACGCGACTCGTGCTAACAACTATTCAAACTAAAGGCTTTTAAGCTGAAAGCTAATCTTGGCAATGCCGTGGCTAACAGCAACTCAGCCACTCAACAACTGTTGAAGCTAACCAATATTCCAGGAAATAGTTAATCAATCTAGCAGCTACTGAAGCAAATAATGGTGCGTTACCTTTACCTAGGAAGTCCCACTCGGAGCTGGGTTTAACGTTACGATAAGTCGTGATTCCAATATGGCGACGCCCTGGTAGCCATTGTTGTAAGAAGTTAAAGGCTAACCAAGCTAGCACTAGCTTAAATTTAGTAGCATTCAAACTTTTTAACAACTATTAAAGCTGCTCATGCTAAAAGTCCCTCAGGCTAAAACAAATAGTGTTTTGTCTCAAAATGTCATCATTTTTACAGATTACTTTTACAACACTAAAGCGTATATTGTTGCTATTAGTTGAACAATGCTAATTTTGTAACACTAACTGCGTATCCGCTAAACCTCTTTCCCCCATCAAGATTGGATCGTAGCCGTTTAACAGTTTTTCATTGTCATATTAGAGTCATACAGATATCCTCTTATGCCAACAGAAATTGTTTTTTATTTTCTCAGTTTAAAAAATAAGGAGAAATTGCCTAACATGAGTAAAGTTAACAAGCTATCCTCTCATGCTAACAGCTAACTGATGGTGACTTATGGTGCGTTCCATTTGTAGTTGAAACTCGAAATTTCCGACTTCAGAGTGGAAAAAAATCAACTGCAACACCCCCCCCCCGATGTTGGACTTCCAACTTTGAAAGTCTGAGATTTCTTTTTGCTCCGAGCTTGACTCGCAATATGGCAGCCCAGTCGCGTCAACTACAGTAGCTGTGATGAAAACATGTTTATTTTACAACACACACTCGTAAGAGTGCATCTAAAAATCAATATTACATGTAGAGCCTGCAACTCTAAACGTAACAAAATAAACGTGGAGTTCGCATATGGAAACTATAGCTTGTAGCGATGTTTAAATACAATGGCTACCAGGGGGTCCCCATATTGGAATCCCAACTTATCCGGCTATGTTAACTGGAATGTCGTTTACTCGGGTGTGACTCCGACTTCCGAGGTAAATACGAGTGGGGCCATTTCAACAATTTCTTTCATCTACACCAATTCAACCTAAAAATTCTCAGTTTCTCAGTTTGAGAAAAACAACCTTGTAATATTTTAAACACTGCTTGTCGGAAAGACGGTGGTTTTTCTGTGTCACTGCTTTCTACACAACAATGTTCACGTTACTATGCTAATTGTACATCAGTTCCTGCCACAAAATATAATCTGATCTTTGCCACTTTCATAATATGTAATTTTTATTCACTAACTGTAGTAAATGTTTTAGCATTCAACCCTCTTAACTTCAAATGACAACTAATTCATATGTAGCAGCCGCAGAGTATGCGGTTAGCATTTTAACCTAACATTCATGTTAAGTCCAGGCTGTAGTTGTTTAGATATATAATTGCCAACTTTAAATCAAATCCTTACCTTGGGAGAATAAAGACACCCTAAACGTATGTCTTACAAGTTGATAAACTGCTAATAATGCCATATCCTGCATTTGTTATGTTTCATGTTTAGTTTCACACGGAGTTCAAAGGCCCAGGTTGCTTTTATGAATGCACACGTTTAAACTTTTCCGTTTGTTAAAGCGTCTCATAACTATGCAGAAAAAGTCAGAATCAAACCAATAATCAAAGAGACCCAACACAGGGACATCCCTGCATGAGATTTTCAGATTGCAGGGCAGCATGTATTCACCGGAAAAAATCAAGCTGTGAACATCCAGGAATTTACATCATAAACACAGAATGTCCTCGCTACTAATTTGCTCACGCTGTCTTGCGTTTCCGCCATATGGGGTTCAGATTTATCCTCGATGATCATCTCCTTTACTTCCATTAAATCACATCTCTCATTTAACTTTCTAAAAGGGTATTTACTTCCACGAGCGCCGAGAGTAAATGCGGTGCAGTATTTACATCTGAGCCGTGCACCGTTTCACACTCGGGGACCGGCTTCAGATGCAGTCGCAAGTTTAATCCAGTGATTCTGTTAGTGCATTAATCCCCAGCCGGGCGAGGCAGATGGCTGCCCTCACGGAGTCCGGCTTTTGCTGGAGGTCTCTTCCTGTTAAAGGGGGAACTCTCCCAACTCCCTGTGTATCCTCCGAGGATCCTATTACTGGACTCTGTTAAAACAAACTGAACTGGACTGAAATTTATCTGGACTCCTGTAAACTGTTTGCTTCCTCTTTAAACTCGGGCTCAAGCGCAAGACAGAGCCAGCTCAGTTCAGAGAACATGATTAATTAAATCGTCTTTTAAAAATGACTTTTTAATATTTACTCAAGCGAGTTTTTAAAACAAGAAAAAGAAAAACCGGAAGACATCTGCAAGCTACCAAATCCTTGAAGTTCTTCACATTAAAAGCCCGAGTAGGAAGGCTTTTATTTTGAAGCAGTCGGCTTGTTCTTTCAGGAATGCACCAACTGCAACATAATCCTATTTTAATGTAAATATTCCAGAGTGATGCAAGAAATCGCCCCGGGTCCCAGTTAAACGGCACCCCGCCCGCTGATGTGTAGAAGCTACTTAATAAAGTACGCATTAAAAACAACATAACCTCTGCCTGAGCTCAGCTGCTCTGTAAACACGAGCGGAGCTGCAGAGGTGTGTGTCTGCAGCAGTAATAGACCCCCCACCAGAAGCTGCTGTGAGTGTAAACAAGCACTGAAAATCTCCAAGATCAAAAGTTTAATATCCTATCTGTGTGTTTGTTGGCGTCCTTTTTATTGAGGAAAAAAACAGCAGCTACAATCCAACTGCCTTGTGTACACAGGATGTTCATGCGCTCTGGAGTTGTTATGCAGCATGTGTGGTTGGAAAATGGAAACCTATTTGCTCAATTAGAGGCTCCTGAGCCACGTCTTGCTTTGATGAGCTCCGAGTGTAAATAAAAATGTACATTAAATGAGTCTTTTTCTGAGAAACATGGAGTTGATGATCGTGGTTTCAGTGTTTTAATCTCGTTGCCGTCTCCAGAGTGCCGCTGAAGAGGAATAAACGCTTCCATCAGTTAGAGTGAAGACAGCCTTACAGACGAGGCTGAGGGGGAAAAAGCTTTTAACTCTTGTATATGCGAGTCTCTTTAGCCTGAACGCCTTCATATCTGGAGAATAAATCCAACTAAAACAGCTGAGAAATGGAGGAATGATACACAGCGCCGTGAATTTAAACCTCTTAAAGGTTATTTTTCATTTACAACCTAAATGTATTTTAATGGAGATCTTCTTTTTCACTAAATAAAGAAAAAGAAACTAAAGAACCAAGGAGGGATTAATCGGAGAAGCAGTCAAGAGGTCATGTTACCTCTGGAGGAGCTACAGAGTCTCACAGCTCATGTGGTAGAAAGTTGAATGTTCGGATCAAGCCATGTAGGAGACAAAGCAAACACATGGAAGAAGAAGCCGCTCTGGTCAGATGAGAGCAAAATCAAACTTCTTCTTGGCCTTCGTGTGAGATTTAACCCTGTGCGTGGTAGTGGCAGCATCATGCTGTGGGGATGCTTTATTTCCCCCCCCCCCCCCATCAGTGACAGGAAAGCTGGTCAGAGTTGAGGGAAGGATGGGTGGAGCTAAACATACAGCCGGAGCTACCATGGAGTGAGTTGGGATCAAAGCTTACTGCATTCATTGTTTGAATGGCCTAGTCAAAGTCCAGAGCTAAATACAATAGAGAATCTGTGGCAAGACTTGAAAATCTCTGTCCATCCAATCTGACTGAGGATGAGATGAGGTGTGCAAAGAATGAGCAAAATCCTACTGTAACTGAAGCTGGACGGATGGATGGATGGATGAATTAAAGGACTATTGGATGGATGGATGGATAAATTGACTGTTGGATAGATGGATGGATAAAAGGACTGTTGCATGGGTGGATGAATAAATTGACGGACAGATGGATGGATGGATGGATGGATGGATGGATAAATGGACGGATGGATGAATGGATTGCAACAAAAGTTGGTTCTAGATAGGTTGAATAAAGGGTCTAAATAAAAACATGTTTTTTGACTCTTGCATCATTTTACTCACATGTCATCCCAGTGAAATCCAATAAAGTTAGAGTTGTAAGAGGACAAAAGGCTGAGTTAACCAGTGACCTGCTGACCTTTCTGAGCACGATGACGCCTTCCTGCGTGCTCCTGTTGGCGATGATGTCGAACATCCCCGGCCCGTCGCTCCCGATGATCCTGTACTCCATCTCTGCGTTCTGGCCGATGTCGGCGTCCATGGCGCGGATGACTCCCACCGTGGAGCCCAACTCGTTGGACTCGGGCACTCTGAACTCGTACAAAGCTGCAGGGAAAGAGAAACGGTTGATCAGGTGCAAGCTTGTTAACAGTGGGAGCGAAAATAGAAAAAATCAGAGGCGCGTGTGGCCATGACAACCGAGGTCACATCTTTCAAGCTGTGAATCCAGCATGGACACCTGCCTATATATATATATATATATATATATATATATATATATATATATATATATATATATATATATATATAAACAGCAAAAAAAGAAACGTCCCTTTTTCAGGACTGTGTATTTCAACAATAATGTTGTAAAAATCCAAATAACTTTACAGATCTTCATTGTAAAGGGTTTAAACAATGTTTTCCATGCATGTTCAATTAACCATAATCAATTAATTAACATGCACCTGTGGAATGGTCGTTAAGACCTTAACAGCTTACAGAAAGTAGGCATTTAAGGTCACAGTTCTAAAAACGCAGGACACTAAAGAGACTTGTCTACCGCCTGTGAAAAACACCCAAAGAAAGATGCCCAGGGTCCCTGCTCATCTGCGTGAACGTGCATTAGGCATGCTGCAGGGAGGCATGAGGACTGCTGATGTGGCTAATGTCCGCACTGTGAGACGCCTAAGACAGCGCTACAGGGAGACAGGAAGGACAGCTGATCATCCTCGCAGTGGAAGACCACGTGTAACAACACCTGCACAGGATCGGTACATCCGAATATCACACCTGCGTGACAGGTACAGGATGGCCACAACAACTGCCCGAGTCACACCAGGAACACATAATCCCTCCATCAGTGCTCAGACTGTCCGCAATAGGCTGAGAGAGGCTGGACTGAGGACTTGTAGGCCTGTTGTAAGGCAGGTCCTTACCAGACATCACCAGCAACAACGCCGCCTATGGGCACAAACCCACCTTCGCTGGACCAGACAGGAGTGGCAAAAAGTGCTCTTCACTGATGAGTCACGGTTTTGTCTCACCAGGGGTGATGGACGGATTCGTGTTTATCGTCGAAGGAATGAGCGTTACACCGAGGCCTGTACCCTGGAGCGGGATGGATTTGGAGGTGGGGGGTCCGTCATGGTCTGGGGCGGTATATCACATCACCATCGGACTGAGCTTGTTGTCATTGCAGGCAATCTCAATGCCTCGCGGTACAGGGAAGACATCCTCCTCCCTCATGTGGTACCCTTTATGCATGCTCATCCGGACATGATCCTCCAGCAGGACAATGCCACCAGCCATGCTGCTCGTTCTGTGCGTGAGTTTCTGCATGACAGCAATGTCAGTGTTCTGCCATGGCCAGCGAAGAGCCCGGATCTCAATCCCATTGAGCACGTCTGGGACCTGTTGGATCGCAGGGTGAGGGCTAGGGCCGTTCCCCCCAGAAATGTCCAGGAACTTGCAAGTGCCTTGGTGGAAGAGTGGGGTAACATCTCACAGCAAGAAGTGACAAATCTGGTCCAGTCCATGAGGAGGAGATGCACTGCAGTACTTCAAGCAGCCGGTGGCCACACCAGATACTGACGGGTACTTTTGATTTTGAGCCTCCCTTCATTCAAGGACACATTATTCTATTTATGTTAGTCACATGTCTGTGAAACATTTTTAGTTTATGTCTTATGATGTTGACTCTTTTAGTGTTCATACAAATATTTACACACATTAAGTTTACTGAAAGTAAAAACAGTTGAAAGTCAGAGGACGTTTCTTTTTTTGCTGAGTTTATATCGCTATACTATGAGTGATACTATATATTGTGATTTTTAATTTCATCTAAATTTTATTCTTTCAATTTAACTTTATAAAAACTGTCACAGCATTCTAAACGCTCCAACCTGTTTCAACTCTAGTTGATCCACTGGAACAAAGAAGGTGAAAACAGCCACAAACTACCGGTCATACTTTTAATTTTACTACAAAAATTACTGACATCATTAATGGTTCCATTCAAATTCTAAAAAATAAAATCAAAATGAAAATCGATACATTGCTTTTGAATATTGATACAATATCGTGACTTGAAATATCGTAATATATTGCCGTACCGATATTTTTTTACATCCCTAATATACTGTATGTAAATATATATATATACAGAGCAAAAAATGACACTGGATCTACTTTTCCACACTTTCCACAACCTGCTATTGGCTAATCGCTATCACCTGCTCAGTGTAATATCCCATTGTGTATTATATATTTATATTTAGTTTGTGCAGTTTTCTTTTTTTTCATTCATTTTGTGAACCAATTTTTTTGTATTTTATCGTATCTTGTCCTACTTATTTAATTTTCCATCAACATCATCAAGACAGTGCTGACTGTCTTTTACCTTATTCCTTTTTCTTCGTTTGTATATGCTACCGTAGCATGTGAATTTCCCGCCCGCGGGATCGAAAAAGTAAGATTATTATTATTATATATACATAAAATTTTTTGGGGGAGTGTGCATGCGTGTGGAGGCCCGTCTGTGCCCCAGATCATCAACCTTTAACTATTAAAAACAATTTAATAATTTAGCTAAATAAAATGATGCTGTCGGTCACATGATGGTCATTAACCAATGCTCATTGTTCCTCTGCCTCCACTCCTCAGCTGCTTTGCTTAGCGAGTGAGAACCGGGCTCTTTCAGAAATTAAATTATGGCAAAGAACTTTCTTTTTTTTTTAAAATAGGCCTGTTTGTGAAGGAAAATATAATCCTGATTTTGAAGTTACATAAAACCGTGTTTCGTAACTTGCAGTAGTGGTTTTAATTTCTTGACTTTAAAAACCAGAATTTCTTGAGTAGTGCTAACACCGCTATAGAAAAGTAGCGCTAAGCCCCTCTGCGCTGTTTTGATCTTTAAGGGGGACATATCATGAAAATGACACTTTTTTACCCCTTAAATGCTTCGTGTAGTGACTTTAGAGTGTCTAGGAGTGCAAAAAGCATAAATTGTCACTCCATAGATATTTTTGTAAAATGTTTTGGGTCATATATTTTAAGCCGTTCCGTTTTCTCTATTATCTATTTAGTTTTTTGAACTATTACGTCACAGTGCTTGCACTGGAACTGCCAAACCTGGTCATGGATTTCCACCTAAACGCTGAGCGAATCCGCCATCTTTATTTCTCGCTGTGAGTTTGTAGTCCAAGTTTAGGTATGCCGAAAGTACAAGTGGCAAAATGTTCTGTTGTTGGGTGTTTTAACCCGTGCAACTCTTTACACCGTCTCCCAGAATCAGAACCGCTTCGAAGTGCGTGGTTAAGTTTTGTTTTTAATGTTAATGTCCCCGAATCTGTGGCCAACTTCAAAGACGAGTGCTTCAGTAACCTCCGCCGGTATCAAGAAGGGTTTTCCGAAAGACTTAGTCTTATGGAGGGCTCAATCCCTTAATTTTCCTCTCGCTCAGGGTCAGGCTCGAACATGTGCGGCTGGATGGACGGCTCTTCCGACATAAAAAAAAAATATTGACCAATAAAAAAGGTTTCTGCAGTGCTAGGTTGCCGGTTCTCTATTGAAACTACAAAAATGGCTGAATGGGGTGGAGTGGAAGGTTCAGCGACCTGAAGGGGCGGCGTGGTGTGCAGCACGTCCTACACATTTAAAGGGACCGCACCAAAACGAGTTATTCTGCAAAGAAGAGGAGCTTATAGAACTACTATAATAAAAGATCCGACCTAATATCTGCAGTTCCACTATATATAGACCGCAACTAAATGATTCAGATGTAAATAGGAAGAATTTAAAAGCATGATGTGTCCACTTTAAATCTGTGTTCAGCCGAGTTGCTGTGAAGGTTTATTTAGTGAGACACAGCAGAAAGTTTAACTATTTCATAACCACCACCTCTCCTATGGTCTTTTTTAATGTTTATGGTCTTTGATTAACACAGCTCAGCAGCAGCAAAAAAAAAAGAAGCCTACTTTTGCTTTGCATGACCCCCATCTGATGACGTTCGTAGATTATGTTGCGACCCCCATTTAGATTCTTGATGGTATAAGTTATGTTGCTGTGAGGTGTTTTAAAATCTTGCTCTTTGTGCCCCTTTTTGATATCGAGCGCCTGCCCCCTCTAAAGGTCTCTGCACGGCCCTGCTCCCACTTCACCTGTTTCCACTGTTGACACAGACATTTGGGCAGTCTAAAATATTCATTTCACTATTTAAAACTATTTTATTTTTATTTATTTTTTACCGAAAAACGTACCGAACCGAGAACCGAGCTCCCACAAGGAGCGGACCAGAGAAAATGTCCTCTCTGACCTTGTTAATGTGAAAGGAAGCAGCATAAATGGGTGAGTCAGAGAGAAGTTGAGTCGGAGCAAATCGGAGAGTGTGGATAGATTTAGCTATTGTTAGATTTGTAGATGAGCTGTAAAACATCTCTAACTTCCCAGCTGACTCGTTACAAGCCCCATCGGCTCTCTGGAGTTCAGGACGCAACATAAATTCAAGGCCAATTTGCTCAACATGAATTAATTGCCTCTTGTTTAGTTTTTTGTTGTTGTTGTTGTTTGTTTATTTTTTTATTTGCCCGATGATTTCCTGGTTCGAGGCGAGGGGGATGGATCGACGGTTGCATCTAGTACGCCTAAATGAATCGGCAGCAGCGTGCGGCTGTGATGTACGCGCTCGCAGCCTGCGGAGACAAACGGCACCGACACACTAATAAAACATGCTGACAGTGTTTTGGCAACGCCTGAGTCGGCAGGTCTGTGTGACACTTAACTCCAAACACATTCGCTGAAAGGGGGAAGCTCTGCGAGAAGGTTTCCCTGAGGCTAACAGGTATTTAGCATCAGGAGGAGAAGAAGAGGCATCACTCCGACAGACAACAATGATATCGCTTCCTGACACTCTTCCTCCTTTGGGTGTCCCGTTACAATCTCCCTTCCTCTTTCTGCTCTCTCGTTTGTTTTTCTTCGTCTGCCTGTCTCTCTGTCCTCGCCCGCCCTCTTTTTCTCTCGCCGTGCAGATGACAGGATCTGCCACCAGGCTTTCTGCTCGTGTATGTCGAAATTCAACACCAGAATCAGAGTTACAGAGTCCCTCAGTCCCTTTTTTTTGTCAGTTTTTGAGCTATTAATAGAAAAGGTCATAAAGGATTTACTAGAGAGGTTTTAATAGAGGTCAGGCTTAACATATGGCAGCAGCAAAAAGCCCTGACTGTAGAGGGGATGGATGGATACACGGATCGACGACTGGTGGAAGGATGGACAGATTCATCCATCCATCCCTTCATTCAGGGGGCTGGATGACCAAGGGGGTGGTGACCATCTCCATCAGCAAAAGGAGGGATGTACCCTGGACACAACGCTGGTCCTTCACATGACAACAGAGAGACCATGGATGGATAGACGGATAAATGGATGGATGGATAAAAGGACTGTTTTATGGATGGATGGATGGATAGATGGATAAATGGATGGATGGATAAAAGGACTGTTTGATGGATGGATGGATGGATAGACAGATAAAAGGATGGATGGATAACAGGACTGTTTGATGGATGGATGGATGGATGGATGGATGGATGGATGGATGGATGGATGGAAAAATACAGATAAATGGATGGATGGATATCATGGATGGATGGATGGATGGATGGAAAAATAGACAGATAAATGGATGGATGGATAACAGGGCTGTTTTATGGATGGATGGATGGATGGATAAAATGACTGTTTGATGGATGGATGGATGGATGGATGGATGGATGGATGGAAAAATAGACAGATAAATGGATGATTAAGAAAAAGGGACAAGAATAAACTCTGAAAATACTTTTTTTCCTAAACTAGTTTTTCTTCCTCAATAATCCACCCATGGAAAATACTTTTCCAGATTGCAGCACCGAGCAGATACAGGGAGTGGGGGGCAGGGACGGTAATCTGTCGATCTGATGTGGACAGATGCACGGGAGGGAAAGCGAGTCGGCCCAGGATGTGGATTGATGGCTGAAAGAGGAATGCACTGAGGACAGTTTGAGCTCTAAAGTGAGAACAGCGGTTTTTATGGAGTAAAAGGCTGCAGAGGAACAGACTTCATAGTGGGAGAGAGACAAAGAGAGAGGAAGAGGAGAGGAGATAAAACCCAGTGAATGCACTCTCTTCATTTAATAGGGATTACAGGCCTGATCTGATGCACTTTGCAGGACCCTTCGCTCCGTCATATGGCTCTATATTTAATTATTCTGTGCCTTTAAGAGGTCCGCTGCAGTCACACAACCCAGAGCTCCCTGCAATAATCCCAATTCATTTTGAAACCCACACCAGATGGGGGCAGCCAGCCTGGCATCGACTCCTGCTGGTCACTCTGCACCATGTGTATGTATGTGTGTCCAGAAGGCCTGTGCTCACTCTTGGTGAAGCGCGGCGGGTTGTCGTTCACGTCCGACAGGGTGATGCTGACC
Source organism: Valencia hispanica (assembly GCA_963556495.2). NCBI lineage: Eukaryota > Metazoa > Chordata > Actinopteri > Cyprinodontiformes > Valenciidae > Valencia > Valencia hispanica. Next base: position 44,952,633 of record OY747716.1, on the reverse strand, counting down.
GTGGTAGTTCCTGAGAGCCCGCCCATCTGTCCCGCCATGTCTTTAGCCTGGATCACTACCTGGTAGTGCTCCTTCACTTCCCGGTCCATGCCGGGCAGCGCCGTCTTGATCAGCCCTGAGGACAACAACAACAAAAAAAAACTATTTAAATAAAACTGGAAGCAAAAATCTGTTTTACAAACGCAACCATAAAGTCTCCACTTGTTTATTTGCTTATTAGCAGCTCATTAGTCAATTTTCCTCGTCGCTCTGTAAGACTGAAAGCAGCTGCTCGGCTGTCAACTCATCACCCTTTGGTCGCTTTGACAGCTTTTGCACCTGACTTTTGGTTAGACTGGAACATGAAAACCTTTCCCATCTAATTTTCCTATGAAAATCTGTAGAAATATTCAAAAAAGCTTTTGTTATGCATGATATGGGTTACTGCAGCCTGTGGGCGGAGGTGTACTGTACAAGTCACCTTGACACAAGAAATACAACCAGCCGGACACTGTCAGCTTTTCTGACAGAAATCTTTATTTTCCATCTATTTATTATTCTAAATAAAATTTAATTCAATCTGGTTAAACTTTATTAGCGATTTAACTTTAATTTATACCAATTTAAATGAAATTTATACAAATTTGACTGACATTTATACCAATTTACCTGATATTTACACTAAGTAAAAATCCCAGAACCACACGGGGAACCTATTGAATGACCTGCAGAGAGCTGGGAGCAAAGTAACAAAGGCTACCAACAGTAACATACTACGCCGCCAGGGACTCAAACCCTGCAGCGCTCGAAAGGTCCCCCTGCTTAAGCCAGTACATGTCCAGGCCAGGCTGAAGTTTGCTAGAGAGCATTTGGATGATGCAGAAGAGGATTGGGAGAACGTCATATGGTCAGATGAAACCAAAATAGAGCTTTTTGGTAAATACTCTACTTGTCGTGTTTGGAGGAGAAAGAATGCCGAGTTGCATCCAAAGAACACCATACCTAATGTGAAGCACGGGGTGGAAACATCATGTTTTGGGGCTGTTTTTCTGTAAAGGTACCAGGACGACTGATCCATGTAAAAGAAAGAATGAATGGGGCCATGTATCATGAGATTTTGAGTGAAAACCTCCTTCCATCAGCAAGAGCATTGAAGATGAAGCGTGGCTGGGTCTTTCAGCATGACAATCATGCCAAACACATCGCCCTGGCAACGAAGGAGTGGCTACGTAAAAAGCATTTCCAGGTTCTGGAGTGGTCTAGCCAGTCTCCAGATCTCTATCCAATAGAGAATCTGTAGAGGGAGTTGAAAGCCAGTGTTGCCTAGCGACAGCCCTAAAAACATCCCAGCTCTACAGAAGATCTAAATGAAGGAATGGGCCAAAATAGCAGCTACAGTGTGCAAACCTGGTGAAGACCTACAGAAAACGTTTGACCTCTGTCATTGCCAACAAAGATATTTAACAAAGTATTTAGATTAAGTTTTGTTATTAACCAAATACTTATTTTCCCCCATAATTTGCTAATAAATTCTTTAAAAATCAGACCATGTGATTTTCTGGATTTGTTTTTTTCTCATTTTGTCTCTCATAGTTGAGGTATACCTATGATGATAATTACAGGCCTCTCTCATCTTTTTAAGTGGGAGAACTTGCATAATTGGTGGCTGACTAAATACTTTTTTGCCCCTCTATAAATTCAGTAAATTATAAAATGGCAATTAGTAAAAACGTCGATTCACTGACTGTCTTTTTACAAGCAAATCCCATTGAAACCAAATCCTAAATTGTCAGATTATTTTAGAATTGCATTAATCCGATTCAATCTAATTAGTTTTGCATCAAAACATTGTAAATCACTTCAATTATAACTCAATGCAGAACAGAATCAGAACCAATTATATTTAGTCCAATTTAAACCAGTTTAATTCTATCCAACTAAACCAAAGGTGTTTTTTTTTTTTCACATTTTATGACCATGAATCAATTCAATTCAACCCAGTACAGTCGAGTTAAGACTGTGACCAGTTACATATAAGCCCATTTTGGTCCAAATAGACCTGAATCACGCTGCTAGATTCAATTGGGAAATGTCTGCAGTCCAGTTCAATCTGGTTTGTTACATATCAAAGCAGTTTAAATCAGTCTAATCCAATGCAGTTCATTTAAATAGCGCCAATTCACAACAGCTATCGTCTTTTCTTTTATGTTGTCAATTAATCCGATCATACAGGCCGATTTGAATTCAATTACATTCGTTCCAATTAAGAAAAATCAATTATAAATGGTTAAACTGAAATCCAATTCACTTCAGTCCAGCCAGTTCAATCCCAACCTAACAAAAGTGAACGTCCAGTTCAGTTTATTATAATTTAAAACATTCCAGATCAATACGGAACAGTTGGATTCAGAACCAAAATCAATAACAGAAAGTCCGATTCAATCCGGTTCATTTTATTACGGCCAAGAAGCAATTAAGCTTAGAGCCCAGTTCAATGCAATCAGACCTGCCCTGATTATCTTTAATGACACCACAAAATATCGCCTCTCGTCTTCATTTTTCCTTTTTTTGTTTTTTTATTTTGACTGGTCATAATTTCGGCTGCTTTCGCACATCATGTTTAAATGTTTGACTTGAGGACAGCACAGATACACGGCTGCCCAGCACGACTGTGTACGTCAGCGTTTTTATAAATAGCTTTACTCACAACTAGACACCTCAGAAGAATCAAATGAGCTTATAGCCTAAGAATAATAAACAGGTGGATGCTGGTGATCCAAAACTGAAGTATCAAACTATAAGCACCTGCCACTTCAGTTGATGTAATAAAATGTCTCTCTCCTTTGACTCCTGTGCCTGAAGGATCATTTAATCACCTCATATGTTTTCCTCAGCTGAAATGCACATCAAAATGCTTCCAGGATCATTTATCGTCTCCTCTGTGTCGATGTTTGCAGCATTTTAGCGCCGTGCAGCTGGCTGCTTCCTGAAACACCTCTGGTTTGGCGTCGGGACAGAGAGCGAGGCGGTAATTGGCAGCGCACTGAAAAAAGGTGTGCTCAGGCTCCCGTCAGGCCTCGAACTCGGTCTGCTGCTAAACGGTTTCGTTTGAAGAAGAGAAGATGGATGCAGAGTAAATAAATTTCACCTTGAATAAGTAGAAACTCTCAGAGTTTCGACACAAGGAAGAGTCAAAGATCGGTTCGCTGAATTTAAAACGACGAGGGGTAGAAGGCGGAGGATGGCTTAGATCAACCTTTTTTTTGGGTTTTCCATGTAAAACAAACAATAAAACTTCCTATTCTTCGCTTCCTAACGATGTGCACTTCATCCGTCGGGAGAACAGCGATCGTTGAGGTTGTGTTGCAGCTCCCTGCTTCCACCTTTGTTATTCCTTAATGACTACAATACCCGGAGAAGAGGAGGAGTGGGAAACAAATCCTGCTTATAACGCGATGTCCAGGCATGTCTTTGTGTAAGAGGGGATGTCAGCTTACATTCCACATGTGGGATAAACCATATTACTGTTAATCCCCTCACTAATCTGCAAATGGCTTTTTTTTTTCTTTTTTCCTGACTCTTTTGTTTAGACGCGAGCAGGATGTGTTCCAAAGCGCGCAGTAATGATTAAAAGTAGATCTTTACGACAGCTGATTTGCAGCAAATCCCGCGCCGCCCGTCAGCGGCATCAGAGGAGACGAGGCGGGCGTGTTTTTAGGGAAAATTAGGCTTTCTTGTCGGGGGATTGTTCCAATTCAGCTTCTGAACGTTTCTGCTTGCTTATGTTTCCCAACACAATGGCCACCTCCAGGCAGGATCCAGCCTGTAGGTGGAGGAGCAGCTTTGCTACACCAGGCAGATGTGATGGAGACAAGTTGCTGCTCTGACACGATTCTGGCTTTCTGCAGTACAACTTTCAGCACGTACTGAAAATTTAGGAGGATCCAAGAAAGAATCCTTGTTCAACAAAAATGATTAATCCATGGATCAAACTTCTTCTGGCTCCTTGTCTGCTGAAACATCAACTTCCTCATAGCTAATTGAGTTTTTCTTTGTCTTTTAACCTTTTTTTTTTTTTACTTTTTCTTGCCTTTTTTCTCTCTCTTTCTCTTAACTGATTAATTTCCCTGTTTAGGATCAAAGTAGGAGCAAACAAAACTAAATACGATAAAGAATTATATAAATATATTTATATACATATAGTACTGTGCAAAAGTTTTAGGCAGGTGTGAAAAAAATGCTGTAAACAAAGAATGATTTCAAAAAATAAATCTAAATCAAATCAACATTTGGTGTGACCACCCTGTGCCTTCAAAACAGCATCAATTCTTCTAGGAACACTTGCACACAGTTTTTGAAGGACCTCTGCTGGTAGGTCGTTCCAAACATCTTGGAGAACTAACCACAGATCTTCTGTGGATGTCTGCTTCCTCACATCCTTCTGTCTCTTCATGTAATCCCAGATACACTCCATGATGTTGAGATCAGGGCTCTGTGGGGGTCACACCATCACTTCCAGGACTTCTTGTTCTTCTTTACGCTGCAGATAGTTCCTCATGACTTTGGCTGTATGTTTGGGGTCGTTGTCCTGCTGCAGAATAAATTTGGGTCCAATCATACGCCTCCCTGATGGTATTGCATTATGGATAAGTATCTGTCTGTATTTCTCAGCATTGAGAACACCATTAATCTTGACCAAATCTCCAACTCCATTTGCAGAAGTGCAGCCCCAAAGGTTCAAGGAGCCTCCACCATGCTTCACTGTTGCCTGCAGACACTCATTATTGTACCGCTCTCCAGCCGTTCGACAAACTGCCTTCTGCTACAGCCAAATATTTCAAATTTTGACTCATCAGTCCAGAGCACCTGTTGCCATTGTTCTACACCCCAGTTCCTATGTTATCGTTCATACTTCAGTCACTTGGCCATGTTTCCATGTTGGAGGTTTGGCTTCAACTCTTCCATGAAGACCACTTCTGGCCAGACATCTCCAGACACTAGATGGGTGTACCTGGGTCCCACTGGATTCTGCCAGTTCTGAGCTGATGGCACTGCTAGAAAACTTCCGATTTCAAAGAGTAATAAGGTTGATGGGTCTTTCATCTGCTGCACTAAGTTTCCTTGGCCGACCACTGCGTCTACAATCCTCAACAATGTCAGTTTCTTTGTCTTTCTTAAGAGCTTGAACAGCACATCTTGAAACTCCAGTCTGCTTTGAAATCTTTGTCTGGGAAAGACCTTTCTGATGTACTATAACTACCTTGTGTCTTGTTGCTGAGCTCAATCTTGCCATGTCATGAAACTATCTTCCACAACCTCACCTTGGTAGGAGTTTGGCTGTTCCTCACCCAGTTTTAAGCCTCCTACCCAGCTGTTCCTCCTTAAGTTAATGAAACAGAATTTAACCAGGAGTGACATTGATGATCATTAGCACCTGTTTGGTATAATTGGTTGATCAAACACCTGACTATAATCCTACAAAATCCCTAACTTTGTGCAGGTCTACCTATAAGAATTGATGCTGGTTGGAAGCCAAACGGTAGTAATAAAAAAAATATTGATTTAGATTTTTCTTTTGTTTCCTCACTTTGCATTTTATAAATTGATAAAAATAAAAATTGCTTTTTACATTTTTGAAAGCATTCTTTATTCACATCTCCCTAAAATTTTGCACAGTGAATATATATATATATATATATATATATATATATATATATATATATATATATATATATATATATATATATATGTGTGTATATGTGTGTATATGTGTGTGTGTATATATGCAAACTAGAACAGAAAGATACAAATCTAAAAGTAAATAAACAAGAAAACAAAGAAAAAGATAAAAAGCACATTTAAGGGAACAAAAAAAGAAGAAAAAAACCACATTCATCATGAACAAAAATAAAAATAAAAAATTAGAACCAAAAAGCAAGGGGAAAAAATTAGAATAAAAAGTCAATTTATTATACGGATTAATTGGGAACAAAAGCAATAAATAAATAAAAAGTTTTAATCAGTAATTGTAAAATTTTTAGAGATGTCTCAAACATTTTATTTTATTTAAAAATGGCATCCCGAAATTTTCCTGTAGTTTAATATAAAGAAGAGAAAAGTGGTAAAAACCAAGTGGTGATCTGTTTCAACCTAGTTTTGTTAAAAAGGTTTGATTTACTATAGGTATTGCTTGTAAACTAGCGAGAAGTTGATCACTAGAGGAGATCCTGACCGGTTTCGGGGTCCACGGAGAAGTACGGCTGGCCCTCCAGGATGCTGTACACCACCTTGGCGCTGTTACCGTAGGTGGCGTCGTCTGCGTCCGTGGCCGTCACCTGAATCACCGAAGAGCCTGCGGTGAGAAAACAAAATGACAACAATGATTCACATCACCTCCAGGAAGCTGCTGAAGAATGAGCCTCTGGATAATTGGTCAGGCTGATGTTCCTTCTGATGAGGTGTCCGATCTTCCTCTGAATGTGACGGATCATTTCTGTCTCTTTACGTTACCAGAAGCAATCTTTATCTCAATGCCCCCTTATATCCCCACACATGATTGATCTCCACAGGTAATCAATAAGGCCTAATGTAAACATATCTCTCCCTGTAAACCCAAAGAAACCCATCAACATTTCCACTGATGCAGAGTGTCACAGAAACAAATACAGAGCCTGGACACAGAGCCGGGAAAGAATCAACTTCTTCACATTTTCTTACATTACTGCTACATATTTTAGTGCATTTTGATGGATTCAACCTGATAGATTCTGAATGCAATTGGTTGCACAGTATTTTATTTTTGGAATATCAACTTAAAGGAAGTTGAACATAAATGCAGGCAAAACTTTTCAGATTCCTATTTGTAAAAGATTTTGAAAGCCATTTATTTTCTAAACAAAATCCAATATTTATATTACTGTTATGGCAGATAACCGATATTTACATATATATATTTTCCTACCCTATTGACACTATTAAAAAAAACAGTCACACCTCTTGACATTGTTTCTCTACTTCAGGTAAACATCCCCCAAAAAATAGCTACCATCGGTATCAATATGATGTAAAAAACAGCTAACATCGACCAATACCTACATGCTAAAAAAACGGCCAAGATTGGTCAATACTAAGAACTAAAAGTGGCTAACATCGGCTGCTATTAATGTTAAAAACTAACTAACGTCTGTCAATACTACTATGAAAAACAAAACAGCCAACATCTGTCAATACCTAAATGTAAAAAAAACAAAACGGCCAACATCGGTCGATACTAATAATAAAAAATGGCCAACATCTGCTGATTTCATTGTTAAAAACGGATTAAAATCTGTCATGAGTAATATGAAGGAAAAAAAAAGAACGGCAATTATCGGGCGATACCGCTATGTTAAAAAACGACTAACATCAGGCGATGCCGAAATGGTAAAAAAATGGCTAGCATTGGCTGATACCGATATATTAAAAAACTGCTAACATCGTCCGATACCAATATATATAAAAACAAACAGCCAACATTGGCAGATAACGTAATGTTAAAAAATGGTAGCATCAGCCGATACCGATATGTTAAACAGCTAGCGTCGGTCCATACTTTTAAGATTAAAAAAACAGCTAACATCAGCCAATATCAAAAAGTAAAAAAAAAAAAACAGCTAAGATCGGCCAGTAACAATGTTAAAAAATGACTAATATCGGTCGATACTAATATAAAGAATTATTTAAAAACTGCCAACATCGGGTGATGCTGTTATATTAAAGAACCGCTAACATTGGTCGATGCTGCTATGGCAAAAAAATGGCTAGCATCGGTCAATACTATTAAGATAAAAAAAACAGCAAACATCAGCTGATACCGATATGTTCAAAAACATCAGCCAATACTAATAAGATAAAAAAAATGGCTAACATCTAGGGCTGGGCGATATAGAAAAATAGCATACTGATAAAGGGAATAGTCATATTGATCGATATAGATAATTATCGATAAATATCAGAAAACGTAAAAAATATATTTTAAGTGCCTCCCCGGTCATTTTTTTATTCTTCAATAAACTAATTTTAACTAAGAATTAAATTAATTGATTTTTCAAACACCTCTTTTTATCATGAATAAGTTTGTAAGACACAGGAACAAATAGAGACCTGAGTAACATCAGTAAATACAAAGAAAAGTCATATTATTAACCATTATATTCTATATTTTTTAATTGTTAGTAATTGAAATTAAAGGCTTACCTTGATGCATTTTAATATTTTAAACATTTTATGACACGTTATAATATTAATGGCTGAAACCTTTGGTTTAGTTTGTCAATAAAGCTTAGGCTATGTGCACACGTAGCCGGGTTTTAAAAAAACCCCGAATATCCTCACCACCTTGTTTAAAAAAAATCTCTGTCCACACCTAACAGCATTAAGTGTGTTGTTAAGCACATTCATAGACATGCCAATCCTGTAGGGGGCAGTAGTTCCCCCAAATCCTCTCCACTCAGAGTAACTTTCTATGTTCTAACCTCTAACTTCTACATGAGCTTGTAAAAAGCTAACAAGCAAAAAGCGCTTGGACAATCGATGATGCCAACACGTCTCTGAGGGCATAAATGCTGTTTCTGAGTGTAAACACAGGTCGCACAAGTGATGTTGGAGCATTTTCGTCCCGGAAAGTGACGTTGCGGAGCTGAAATCTCCGGTTATTTCTGTCCACACGCAAACACTTAAGACAAAGAAAATGCAAATCTCCGCTTTGGCCGGAGTTTTTAGAAATAATCGTTTTCTGTGATTAAAAACGGGGTTTTCGTGTAAATGAGAGGCCAAACTGCAGGGAAATATCTGCGTTTTTCCTTTGTGTAAACGGGGCCTTATTCTAATACTTTCAGCCGGCTGGCCTATCCAACCCTGTTGTGATTTGGTTTTTTTTGCGTTTTTCGCTTCTGAGGACCGGAGGGCAGAACCGAGGGGGACATTTTAAAAGCCACAGGTGTTGTTAGCAGCGCGACCTGGGTAGGTTTCCTGTGTCTCTCAGTAATAATTGTTGTATTAAGCTACCTGATAGGCTATAATGAAAAAATGAGGGAAAACTTTTTTTTTTCTATCGAACTTTATTATTGACCCCTTTTTTTTCCTATCGCACCACACGTCTATCGATCGATATATATTGGTATCGAATTATCGCCCAGCCCTACTAACATCACACAATTCCAATGTTAAAAAACATCTGACATTGGCAGATACCATTAACTTCAATGCCGATATATCATGCATTCCTGGTTATTTTCCATAGACTGTATATAACTGGACGAAGCCTTGGTGACGTCACCCATTGGTTTCTGAAGAGCAAAAATGAAGCCAAATGGGCGGTTCCCACCGCCGCCATCTTGGCTGCGTCATGCGTCTTGTCACTCCCAGAAAATACAAAAATGGGCAAAGAGGTGGAGCTGAGAGTGACGCTGTGAGGGCGGGGGCGGATGATTGACACTCTGAGCCGATGTAGCCAGGAGCTAGTCCTGGAGCTAACTGAAGCTAACTGAAGCTAACTGGAGCTAGTCCTGGAGCTAACTGAAGCTAGTCCTGGAGCTAACTGAAGCTAACTGGAGCTAGTCCTGGAGCTAACTGAAGCTAGTCCTGGAGCTAACGGAAGCTAGTCCTGGAGCTAACTGAAGCTAGTCCTGGAGCTAACTGAAGCTAACTGAAGCTAACTGGAGCTAGTCCTGGAGCTAACTGAAGCTAGTCCTGGAGCTAACTGAAGCTAACGGAGGTTAGCGGGCGCCTTTAGCCTGAAAGCCGCAGTAGAGCAACTCTGCTACCCTCCTCCATCCAGGCTGTAAATACAATATTAAATCGGTAAGTTAACATTTAAATTGAAATAATTTATTCAAATGAAATGATCATTAACTTAATGCAAGTTTTCAATAATATTTTTAACTTAGTTATTAATAGTGTATGCGATCTATTTAGTCTATGCATGAGATACATGATCAAGCTAAGTTAGGATAGTTCACATATTTATATTAATACTTGTTAGTATTTACCCTAATTGTTAGTGATTGTACTACCATGTAGGATCTCCCAGTTAAAGAAACGGTTCCCACAGCTATTGTAGATTAGCAACAGCTAATATGAATAATTTTGATCCTAGTCAATTCTGCAATGTATGAATTTTACTAATCATTTATTGAGGTCTGTGAAGGGATAAGTTGCACTTTTAGTGAGACACTTGTGTTTCTTTTTATAGATTTTGTTTACCAGGTCACAATGGCTGCATGCCTGTCCTCCACAACAGCCAAACAAAGCAGAAAATGTAAGTACCTGTCTCCATCACTTCATGTAGAATTTTAATAGTATTATACTTTCAACCAATAGGCCACACCTGTGCAACTGCCATTCATTATGCTAGTTTTTTTCTCCATAGCCATTTGTATTATTGGAGACGGCTATGTCTGACATAGTTCTGAGAGAGATGAAGAAACCATCGGAGGAAACCTCCACCTCCCAGACGTCCGTATCTCCTGGTTTGGCTGAGGTGGAAAGGAGGAAGAGCAGCTCTAGATGTCCTCATCATCAGCTGTGGCGGAGATGACATGGGGGTGGTCAGCAAGTGTCCAGTTGGTGAACATGATGATGGAGGACCTGCACCAGCTTAACCTTCTCCACCCTCAGATGTCCATCATCTTCTCCTCCATCACCCAAAGGCGTTGATAGAGGGCAGGTGTAAACCCAGCAAAAATAGAAAAGGCCAGCAGGTTTGTCAACAGTGTTATGGCTTCTTTTATTCCTAGTTTAAATGGTGCCATCTTTACGCCTCCTCACATTAGACATGACCGTCCTTTTGGACAATTGATGTTAAAGCAAAAAGTATAAATATAATCCTGATTGTTATGTCTAATGTGTTGTTGATGTAGTTTTTTTATTTCACCAATTACATCTGTTGCCATAACACTGTTGCCAACTCTGCCCCCCCACCCCATTTTACTGTACATAAGTCTCCTTTGCTTTCTGGCCCCCTTTGTTTTTTTATCTGTGTCCTTTTCTTTTATAGAATCTTTTGTTTAAAAAAATAAATGTTTTATTCTCTATAATGACTGAAAATTCTTTCAAGAGTATATAACAAGGGAAGAAATAAGAAGTCAAACAAGTAATTAATCAGCCAACTGCATGTTTGAAGTTGATAAATTCCTTCAACATCTCAATATTAAAATAAACCTTGGCGTCTGCAATATTACAAAGCCAAATCATACTTCTTATGCGGCTACAAAACAGATTTTTTTTTTCTTGAAATGGAAACAATATCTGTGTGAAAGAAAAACAGAAACTTCATTCATTTGTTGTTTATTTAATCAAAAACAAAAAACGGACAGCACCTAACGATATGAAAGAAGTGGCATTAAAGATGATGCACATATATTGTTAAGTACTTCTCCTTATGATCTTCCTGTAGTTTTAGGCGATTGATATGATCTGTAAGGAAAAAAACATTTTATATTAAAAACAACTTAAAATTTCAACATTGCATTCAACATTAGTTGGAAACCCACTCACCACAACAAGACAAACGTGCTGTAAACAAATGAGCACACAGACATATAACACGTATGGGTGTATGTATAAAAGTACAACAATGAAGGTGAATCCCATATGACAGCATATCAGAAATGAATAATGCCTTAACTGACAACTCTTATTAATTTTTAAAACGTAAAAAATATCTGACAACAAAATATGAAATATATCTGGAGTTAGTTGGGAAAAAAAGGATTTAAAAACAAAAACAAATGTGCCTCTAAGATAAGGCTGCTTGGTCGACGGGTTGAAATGATCACATTTCTTATCTACTTTACATGTTAAAACCGTCAAAATAACGTGCTGGTACACACACATTTTTTATATATATATATATATATATATATATATATATATATATATATATATATATATATATATATATATATGTATGTGTGTGTGTGTGTGTGTCTTGACCGCGAAGCGATCAATACCTTATTTTGACGGTGAAATGAGCGCAACTCAATAATTTAGTCAAATAAAATCATGAAGCCCCATTTGCCCATGGCTTTTACTGTGAAATTTGAATAAATAAACATGTAAAGTAAATAAGAAATGTGATCATTTCAACCCATGTTCGACCAAGCAGCCTTATCTTAAATGCACAACATCTTAACCTGTTCAGTTTGTAGTTTCCCAGCGTGATTAACTAGCTACTTTGAAAATTAAGGAGCTCAGCTGCAGGAGCTTCATCTACAAAATAACGTACAGAAATATTATTTTACTTACCGAAACGAATGGAGCAGAGACTTCTTGGAAGGTCTGTTAGTGCAATCAGTACCACAGCAAGCCATCTTTGTCCAATAAGTGCACGATTTATATCTAAACACTAATAAAGTTTGCGGATACAACTGATGCTCAAGTTCAGAGAAAGTAAATGGCCAAAGTCTTAACTTGAGTCCCAGGCTGAAGGCCTTCCCCGGAGCAAGCATGGGGGGGTAAGCAGTCTGTGGCGGTAAGCTGCTAGCCTTAGCGCTGAGACCTGTCAATCAAAAGGACACGCCCCTAATTATTCATAATTTCAAGATTAAATTATGTCTAAACAGATGAGTTAGAAAAAATTCACCCCCCTCAGAGTTGTCATGACGATAAACCTGACCTATTAAACCTAAAATGGTTTTTTGAACCAGGCTGTAAACAGGTTTATTTCTGCTGTGAAGTTGGCCTTTTTAACATGGGAGTCAATGGGAAATTGCTCCTTTCTGGAGCCAGCCCCTGGTGGATGAGGGGGGAACTGCAATTTTTGTTACTTCCGGGTTGGCCTCAATTCTGAGCGGCAGAGTTTGCCCCTTGTTATTTTCGTTACACTTCACACTTTTGCTCTACTTTGTGTTTTTCTTTTACATAAAATCCGAATAACTAAAGGTTTGTGTCTGTAATCTGATAAAATGTGGAAAAGTTGAAGTGGGGTTTTCTGAATGTTTGTGCCTGGGATGGCAGGTGAACGTCTGTGATCCAGTTTCTCTTCCAGAAAGAACAAAGGGGAGACCGTTAGCCAAGTGCTACCTCCCAAACGGCGCCTCTCGGAACAAGTATTGCCTCATTACATGCAGGGGGAAATTAATTGAGTAGAAATATTTAATGGCAAAGTGCTATAAATACAGAATTGTGCAACAGAAGAGGAGAGCGACCTGATGGAAGTTTGCTAATTTGATGTCGGCTGAGGTCTGTAGTCAGGGGCGAAGGGAGAGCTTAAAACCCGAACCATCAGACTGAGGAAGAGCTCGGCTGTCTGATTTGGCGCTTCGGGGGAGATTCTTGAGGAAGTTCAGCGAACCCTGATCGCTAATACCTTTGACAATGGAATTAGTATCAAAGAGGCTTTTATTTCTCTTGTCACAGATCCACATCAGTCACCTTTAAATCTGTTCCTGACAACAAAGTTGGGAGCGATGGCAGTATTTTTTTAATCATTATTATTATTTTTTTTTCTCGTCTGCCTGCAATCAGTCAGAGCGGCGAGGCTGCAGTAAAACTGAAAGTGAGTCTGTCACTTTTAAAGGAGCAGCGTCTCCGCGCAGTCACTCGTGAACACATGCGCTGACATCACACCTCGCCTGTTGCCATGGGCGCCCGCCACTGCCCTCAGATAAGTGCCCGGCCCCCTCTCTCTTGTTCGGGTGGGGGGGGGGGGGGTTGCTGAACCGAGTGACAACCGTGTCACGTGTCTGACCCTGAGACACGGCGAGTTTCTTGTGTTTTTCATGCAAGTATCGACTGGGCACCTTTTTTTAATGCTGTTTATCTATATTCATGAGGCCCTTTTAGACCGAGAGCCGCGGCCGGAGTGCACGGAGAATTAAACTTTAACTCGGCGGCGAGTGGCAGGATTTAATAAAAAAAAAACCACACTCATTCGCTGCAGTGACACAGCTGACAGTGCTGCTAATTAAATTCAATTAAAATCTGCTTTAATAGACTACAATGCTGCGTTTAAGAGATTATCTGCGGCGGAGGCTGTTTGGTCTGGTCGCAGAGACGCTCCTCGTCTCTCATTTAATTAGTCGTGCCCCTCTTTGTTGAGTTGGCGTCATTATGATGATTGATAAAATCCCACTGATCCTCTGTTTTATAACGTCTCTACGACCGGTCTGAATCATAATCCTGTTAATGCAGCTCAACCTTCACCTGTGTGCACATGAACAATTTATGATTTTACAGTCGCAGCCGAAAGCTTCTTGCAGAGAGACGCGGATGCTTGTTTTCAGTCTTGAACGTCTCCCTCCTGGACCATCCGTCGAGAGGCGCACATTCACTCCTAAGGGCAATTTATTTGCCTGATATAATGAAAACTTACTTCAAGTAGTCCATGGGCTTAAATGTGGTTTTGGAGATCAACTGTGACCAATCTCTTATCTTCCATTCATCAGCAAGATTATTGAAAAAGGTGTTTCACCAATTAAATAGCTTCCTAATCGTTGTGATGTTTTTCAGTCTGGTTTCCGTGCTCACCACAGCACCGAGACTGCCCTAGTCAAAGTTTTCAGTGACATCCACATAAATACAGACTGTGGTAGAACCACAGTTCTGGTTCTGTTGGACCTCAGTGCAGCATTTGACACTGTTGATCATCATATACTATTAGAACGACTAGAGAGCTGGGTTGGACTCTCTGGTACACTACTTGGCTGTTTTGAGTCTTACCTAAAGAACAGGAACTTCTTTGTTTCAATAGGAAACTTTTTATCAGAACAAACAGAAATCACATGTGGGGTGCCCCAGGGCTCCATCTTGGGGCACCTCTTATTTAATATCTACATGCTCCCACTAGGCAAGATTATAGCAACCAATAAGATTATCTACCATAACTATACAGATGATACTCAGCTTTACATTACGATGTCACCAGGTGACTTTGAACCCATCCAAACCCTAACTAAATGCATTAAGCAAATCAATGGATGGATGTGCCATAAGTTTCTCCAGCTGAATAGAAATAAAACAGAAGTAATTACTTTTGGACCTAAAGAGGAACGATCAACAGTCAGCACACAGCTTCAATTAATACAGCTAGAAACTACTGATCAGGCCCGAAATCTAGGTGTAGTAATGGACTCAGACCTGAACCTCCAGGGTCACATAAAGGCAATAACAAGGTCAGCCTTCTATCACCTGAAGAACATTTCTAGGATTAAATGACCGTTATCGCAACAGGACCTAGAAAAACTAATCCATGCGTTTATCTTTAGTCGGATTGATTACTGCAACTGTGTCTTCACAGGTCTGCCTAAAAAGTCAATCAGACAGCTGCAGCTGATCCAGAACGCTGCTGCTCGTGTTCCTCACTAGAACCAGGAAAGTAGAGCACATCCCCCCAGTTCTAAAGTCCTTACACTGGCTCCCTGTAGCTCAGAGAATAGACTTCTAAATACTTTTTACTAGTTTATAAATCATTACATGGCTTAGCAGATCTGCTGTTACTATACCAACCCACCAGACCACTCAGGTCCTCTAATTCCAGTCTACTCAACATCCCTAGAATCAGAACCAAACATGGAGAAGCAGCTTTCAGTTTCTATGCTCCTCTAATCTGGAACAAACTTCCAGACAACTGCAAAGCTGCTGAAACATTGAGTTCCTTTGAATCAAAGCTAAAAAACCCATCTGTTTAGAGCTGCCTTTGGGTAATTCATTAATAATAGCTGTAATGTCATAGTCAACGTGTGTACTGTAGTCTTTAATAGTCAAGTCTTATACATCCATCACTTAAACATCCAACATTTCTATTATTGTATTTATTTTATCTCCAAAATTTTTGGAAATTGTTTTTAACCATTTTTTATTTGTATGTGTGTGGTTTTTGCTGACTAGTATTCTGCAGAACAATTTCAATATGTATGGACTTTTTGTTTATGCATAAATAGCGAATCAATTGCCTTGACCTCATCTCTGATTTCCGACACCCAGGAGGCAATTCAGCCAATCATGTCAGTTCAGGGATGTTGGACCTTAAGAGTTACTTAAAACTTGCAGGACACCGGCCCTTTGACGTCCCTGATCTAAACCATCCCGTTGTTGTGCTGGCTGGATCTTTAGGTTCGTTTTCCCACAAAGTCTCACGTCTTCTAGACTTTCTGGTTTTCTTCCAGGACTGCCCCGTTATTAGCTTTGCTGTCCTTGCTTAAGAAATCCCCACAGCATGATGCTGCCGAGTATCATGATCATATTTTTTATGTCAGTCGATATATTGTGTATCACAATATAAAACAAACCACTGTTATTGTCAATATTTAACATTCCCTGGTACTATCTGAATATATCAGAAGGTTATTTTTGATTTACTTTCAGAAGTTGAACATGTCATCGGACATTATACAACTGTTCAAGAGAAATTAAAGGAGGTTAGGGCTTGGCGATATGGATTAAAGTTAAAATCTTTGATTTTTTTTTCATACCAAATTCGATTTTTTATATTCTTCTATTTTTGTCCCCTCCCTTTCCATTCTTAAAAAAGAATTACAAATGATAGAAAATATATTTTTTAAACCTCTCGGGAGTTGACCTAAATTCAAAGTTTCTGTAAAACATGCTTGAAGAGCAAGAGGGAAGGCCCTGGGGCGGGCTGACATCAACTCGAGAGGTGCATTGGTGAAATTTTATTTGCGATTTTCCAAAAATTCAGTCTTCGTAAACGGAAAATTCTATAAATTGATATATAATCGATAAATTGTCCAGCACAGAACGAAAGGGGTGTGCGTATTTTCTGTTAAACTTGACAAAACATGGACTAAACGTTAAAGTGGCTGTGTTTGTGATTACTGTGATGAACAAATTTACAGGTGAAAGTCGAAAAATTAGAATATCGTGCTAAAAGTTCATTTATTTCAGTAATTCAACTCAAAAGGTGAAACTAATAGATGATATAGATTCAATACATGCAAAGCGAGATATTTCAAGCCATTATTTGTTATAATTGTGATGATTATGGCTTACAGCTTATGAAAACCCCAAATTCAAAATCTCAGAAAATTAATATATTACATTAAATCAATAAAATAAGGATTTTAAACTGAGAAATGTCAAACCAGCCTGGTTCAGTAGGAATCACAATCATGGTGAAGAATGCTGACCTGACAGTTGTACAGAAAACAATCATTGACTCCCTCCATACGGAGGGAAAGCCTCAAAAAGGTCAATGCAAAAGAAGTTGGATGTTCCCAAAATGCTGTATCAAAGCACATTCATAGAAAGGTATGTGGAGGAAAAAGGTGCACAAGCAGCAGGGATGAACGCAGCCTGGAGAGGATTGTTAGGAAAAGGCCATTGAAAAGTGTTGGGGACCTTCACAAGGAGTGGACTGAGGCTGGAGTTGGTGCATCAAGAGTCACCACACACAGACGGATCCTGGACATGGGCTTCAAATGTATAAATGTAAAAACAACGTCAGAAGCGTCTTACCTGGGCTAAAGAAAAAAAGAACTGAAAATGTTGCATCTCATTTGGAAACCAAGGTCCCAGAGTCTGGAGGAAGAATGGAGAGGCACACAATCCAAGATGGTGGAAGTCCAGTGTGAAGTGTCCACAGTCTGTGTTGATTTGGGGAGCCATGTCGTCTGCTGGTGTCGGTCCACTGAAGTACAGAGTCAACGCAGCATCTACCAGGACATTTTTGAGCACTTCATGCTTCCTTCTGCAGACCAGTTTTATGGAGATGCTGAATTCAGTTTCCAGCCGGACTTGGCACCTGTCCACACTGCCAAAAGTACCAAAACCTGCTTCAATGACCGTGGGATAACTGCGCTTGATTGGCCAGCAAACTGGCAAATCTATGGGGCATTGCCAAGAGAAAGATGAGAGACAGAACAATGCAGAAGAGCTGAAGGCCGCTATTGAAGTATCCTGGTCTTTCATAACACCTCAGCAGTGCCACAGGCTAATAGCATCCATGCCACGCCCCATTGAGGCAGTAAGTCCAGACCAAGTAGTGAGTACATATGCATTATTATACTTTTCAGAGGTTTTACATTTCTCAGTTTAAAATCCTTATTTTATTGATTTAATGTAATATATTAATTTTCTGAGGTTTTGAATTTGGGGCTTTCATAAGCTGTAAGCCATAATCATCAACATTATAACAAATAAAGGCTTGAAATGTCTCGCTTTGCATGTAACGAGTCTAGGTCATGTATTAGTTTCACCTTTTAAGCTGAATTACTTAACAAATGAAATTTCACCTGTGTTTCACCAGGACGGTTTAGCTGGAGTGGCAGAAACCTACCGACTTCGGACATCTCGGGCACCCGGGCCACGTACGGGTCCTTGGTGAAGCGCGGCTCGTTGTCGTTGATGTCGTGGATCTTGATGATGAACTCGGACTCGCCCTCCAGCGCCTCGTTGGTGAGGCGGTTCACGGCCTTGGCGTGCAGGACGTAGTAGGCCTTCTCCTCGCGGTCCAGCCTCTTGGTGGCGTGGATGTCCCCGGAATTCTCGTCGATCTTGAAGAGGGTCCCCGCCCCGTCGCCAGTGAGGACGTACCTGATGCTGCCGTCTCCTCTGTCGCCGTCCGAGTGGAGCTGCAAAAAGGGAAAAGGAAGCAAAACCATTTTTGAATCCCCGCCGCCTCACAACAACAGGCAGCCGTTTGTGTTGATGCTCATTTTAATAAATTTTCACTTTGCCGCTTTCTGCTGCTAATTGTTATAGCACTGCTTCAAACTTCGCTTCACGAGAGCTTTCAAATTTGCTTAATTCGCTTTTATGAACACCAAGCTGCAGCTTTTTCAGGCGAACATAAAATGATCACAAGCTGCAAAAAAAAAGAAAACAGTGAGAGAAGAGGGAGAAAGCTCAGAGAGCTGACTGCTTGACTGACAGGGAATCTCTGTCAAAAACACATCCCTACGATGAACACTTTGTACCAGAAACTGTCAGCAGAAAACACTTTTCAAAGCAGAGTCGCGGTTTTCAGCACGGCGCGCAAACATCAGCGGTCTGACCAATCTGGGCCTTGGCAAATAGACGCTGACAGCTTTGATCGAGCGTGTTTGGTGTCATTTAACAGATTCGTATCATCTTTAGTAAACTGTCAGCGCCTTGTGATGACACACGCTTCGTGGCTTCACCTCGCCTCTGTGAAATCTGCCGGGAGAGAAGCTGCGTTCGCTGCCACTGTTACACTCACGTCGTCACGCTCTCCGCTGTGGAGGTTGTTCCACGCCGCCGTTTCAGCTCCCTGAATGAGCAACCTACACAGAGACCCCAAAACTCCACATTTCTCTGGTCCTTCACTCTATAAGGTGTCTTATAAAAGCTTTTCTCACGTATCGCAGCTTTAATCTAGTTTACTGAGATCTTTGTGGTGGATCAACACAAAGGGATGACGTGTATAGGTGTAAAGTAGCAGGAAAAATGACACCTGATGATCAGCATTTTTTTAATGAATAAAAATACGAAAAAAGTGTGGCCTTCATTTGTTTTCATATCTTTGCTGCCTGCTGGAAGGTAAACCTTAGTGGTGTGCCGATTCACGATTAAATCAATGAAAAGTGCCAAATCGATAGCAGATCTACAGTCTACAAAATGTATCATTGTTCATGGTAATTAAAATGTCAAAAACATTAAAGTCCGGCGTGCCATTTTTAGGGGATGGACCGGCGGAAACAGTATGGCTGCAGCTAGTGTTTCAGCCCTGCAGCGTGACATTTACACACTGCAGCAAATATTTTGCAGTTTAGTTGTGAAAGGAGCCTCTTTGTTGTTGTGTTTTATGTTGGTAGCATCATCCTCTTTTCTGGACATGTCCACTTTTCACCTGCTGTCCGAGGCGTCCTCCCCGAGCTGCAGCGGAGGGCAGCTGCTGTTTACAAGACGTCAGCTCAGGTGTAGCTTTACGGATGAACCGCTGAATCCTGTCCCGGTCATGACTCGTCCATAAAAGTTATGAACAGAAATGGTGACAAAGGGCAACCTTGGCGGAGTCCAACTCTCACCGGAAACGAGCCCGACTTACT
Source organism: Valencia hispanica (assembly GCA_963556495.2). Lineage (NCBI taxonomy): Eukaryota > Metazoa > Chordata > Actinopteri > Cyprinodontiformes > Valenciidae > Valencia > Valencia hispanica. The sequence continues at coordinate 44,932,648 of OY747716.1, read as the reverse complement.
GCCGGAAATGCGAAACAAACTCTGACACCGGTCGTACAGGGTTCTAACAGTCCGCATTAAGGGGCATGGTACCCCATACTCCCGGAGCACCCCCCACAGGACTCCCCAAGGGATCGAACGCCTTCTCCAAGTCCACAAAACACATGTAGACTGATTGGGTGAACTCCCACACACCCTCCAGGTCCCTGCTGAGGGTGTAGAGCTGGTCCAGTGTTCCACGGCCAGGACGAAAACCGCATTGTTCCTCCTGGATCTGAGGTTCGACTATCCGTCGGACCATCCTCTCCAGAACCCCTGAATAGACCTTACCAGGGAGGCTCAGGATCCCCTTGTAGTTGGAACACACTCTGTGGTCCCCCTTTTTAAATAGAGGGACCGCCACCCCGGTCTGCCAATCCAACGGAACTGCCCCTGATGTCTACACAACATTGCAGAGTTAACCAACACAGCCTCACAACATCCAGAGCCCTGAGGAACTCTGGTCGAATCTCATCCACCCCTGGAGCCCTGTCACCGAGGAGGTTTTTAATGACCACGGTGACCTCAGAACCAGAGATTGGAGTGCCCGACCCAAAGTCCCCAGACTGTGCTTCCAGATTGGAAGGCGCGCTGGTGGGATTGAGGAGGTCTTCGAATTATTCCATCCACCGACCCAAAACGTCCCGCGTCGAGGTCAGCAGCAAACCATCCTCACTGTAAACAGTGTTGGTGGCAGACCGCTTCCCCCCCCGAGACGCCGGATGGTGGACCAGAATCGCCTCGAAGCCATACGAAAGTCGTTATCCATGGCCTCAACAAACTCCTCCCATGCCCAAGTCTTTGCCTCAGCGACCATCCCAGCCGCACTCCGCTTGGCCTGCCGGTAACTATCAGCTGCTTCCGGGATCCCACAGGCCAAAAATACCTGATAGGAGTCCTTCTTCAGCTTGACAGCATCCCTTACCGGCTTTGTCCACCAGCGGGTTCGAGGGTTGCCGCCACGACAGGCACCGACCACCTTGTGGGCACAGCTCCGGTCAGCCGCGGGAACATGGCCCACTCGGACTCAATGTCCCCCGCCTCCCCCGGGACGTGATCGAAGTTCTGCCGGAGGTGTGAATTGAACCTCCTTCTGACAGGAGACTCCGCCAGACGTTCCCAGCAGACCCTCACAACATGTTTATGTCTGCCAGGTCTGTCCGGCATCCTCCCTCGCCACCGGAGCCGACTCACCACCAGGAAGTGGTCAGTGGACAGGTCCCGCCTCTCTCTTCACCCGAGTGTCCAAAACATGCGGCCGCAGATCAGAAGAAACGACAACAAAGTCCATCATCGAGCTTCGGCCTAGGGTGTCCCGGTGCCAATTTTCCTTTTGTTTCACATTTATGCGCCACTTTGTGTTTGTTTATGACATAAAATCTCGATGAAACACGTTGAAGTTTGTGGGTCTAACATGATAAAATGAGGAAAAAGTCAGAGGGTGGTGGGGGGAGTGAATAACTTTACAAGCCGCTGTTTTTCTGCTCTCCCTCTCCACATGAACAGCAGCTTAGCATGCTCTGACATTTTAATTCCTCCACCAAATCCCCCTTAACATATTTATCTCAGAGAACCGATCAAAAGCTTGTCCAGCCCTCTTCCTCCTTCTTCACCCTACTTTAATAAACTTGAAGGTGACAATTATAACGACATGCGGGAGGGGGGGCGTGGTGGGTCAAAATGAGGGGCAAATGTTTGCAGACACAATAAACTGAAGACGTTTGATTAACCCAAAGCACAGCCTGTTTCATTCTGGCAGTTCTTCCTTGTTTAGAGCGTGACTTTCTATCTTTTTGGCTCAAACTGAGGACAGATCGAGGGTGGATTTTCTCCCATCGCCGGCTGGGTCACGTGGGAGCAAAGTCTCTCGGTCTCATCATATATTAAAAAGCTTTTCATCCCAGGTGCTCGGAGGCTTTACTAATTCATGGAGTTTTATCGGGCCTGGCACATGCGAGGCCAACAGCTTTCTGGATTAGAGTATTTAACACTGTTTTGTTCGCCTGCCTAACCGTCCTCAGCCGAGCGCGTCGCAGAATTTCAGTCCATTTGGATTAGGAATCTCGACTGTTTCATTCACCCTCTTGAATCCTGGTCAAAGTGACTCCTTCACCGCGGTGGGAAAACATTCTGCAGGATTTTATTTGCTGTGGGTTCTGTTTTGCACCGTGTGCCTCCAAACAGAGACTCGGGTTGGTTGAAAACAATCCACTTCAACTTTATTATCTTTCTCCCTCTGTTATAGCCGCAATGCCCTTTTCTATGATTGTCTATCAAGCTGCCTATCTCTGCCCGCACGACTGTTCAGTTAATAACCATCGAGTCCTCTCCTTTGGGCTGAGATGTGAGATAGACAGTGTTACACGCTCTGTGTCGACTGTCATTTCTATGGAAACAGAGCAATCTTGAGGTTCTGAAGAGTTCCTCCTCGTCCCCTGATATTACAAGACAGTTCAGAGGATCGAACTCGCAACGCCTGCTGCTGTGACCCCCGTCCCTCCCAGCTGCCCACCTTGCCGGTGAGAAAAATTCACCGCTGCCCTTCCACTCAAATTAAGAGGAGGAATAAGAAAAAAAAACTTATGTGGAAATCAATGTGGCAACCCAATGTGCATTCACAATGGCCCCTTTGATCAATTTATATTGAAGATACATTTAAACTGTCACAGGGGGAGAAAAGAAAGCCACATGTGCTTTCAGTGTGGTCACCAAAAGGCCCTGGCACATCAATAGCCTGCCTTTTCTCCTTTGCTCCCCTATGGTCCCAGATTGTTGTAAAAAAAAAAAAAAAAAGGCAGCGAACATGACGCTATATCCATTAACACTAGGGGTATTAGTCTTTTCAATACAGAAAGGGACAATAAAAAGAAAGCGCCATCTCATTAGGTCACTATGTCGATAATAAAACTTTCATTTTGTAGAACAAAGGAAAGCAGTAAGAGTAGGAGAACACGCCATCTAGCAGCCTGTTAGCTTAGATTAGCCTATCTTAGCTTAGAGTGAATAATAACACCAATCAGGAGCTTATTAGTTGTCCCTAATTTACCATATCATAGCTCAGAGTATTTATACCTCAGGAAATAAACACCAATCAACATCTTATTACCTTACCTTAGTAGCTTAGACTAAAAAGTGACAGAGATACTTATTTTTGCATATTTTTTGCACATGTTAGCTTAGAAAGTAAGGCAAGGAGATTCTAACTAGCAGCTGCTAACCATAGCAGGAATTAGGGATGGATGACATATTGGCAATAGCATCAGTATCGGCCAAGGTTAGTCATTTTTTAACATATCGGTATCGGTCAGATAATTAAAACTGGGCCGATATCAACAACCAATGTTCATTTCCATCTTGTTGCTTCCTGTGTTTCAGCAGGGGAATATTGGTTGCATAACAGCAACATTAATATCGGGCATCGATATCGGCCCAAATGTTCCCATCGGTGCATCCCCATCTAAGGTTACAGTAAAATGTGAATAAAGTAGGTTGGTTTAATGTAATGAAGCTGGTTGGTTTAGTTTATTATAACTAAATCATAAATATAAAATAAGTTACAACATTTTTAAAAGCTCTCCCATAAACGTCTTGATTTTATGAACGTTTCTTTTTATTTTTGACTAAAAGCCAACTGCTCCTTCCATCCATCCATCCACAGATAACACTGAGAAATTTGGGGTACTTAAGTCACATAGAAGGGTGACATTTATTGCTCCAAAAATTACAAATAGATTATACATTTATTTATATATCATATATAAATCCGGCATATATTTTCTTTGTATAAAAGCGTTGTAGTCTATGGATAGAAACCTTAACAAAACGCCGATTTTACCCGGGGCAATTTAGTCAAACACAAACCAAGAGAATCCCTGAATGAAGCCATTTGGGATTAAAACAAATAACTCTCTTAACAGTACATATCATTGACAATACTGTTTTCCATTTGTTTACCAATATTGGACTGGTGCACACATCTAAAGATGCCTTCACATAAACTATCCACTATATAATGGAAGCTGAATGGGCAGCGAATGATTATTTAATTCAACATTCTGAATAAGATCACTCTTTTGGGGAATAAAACCGAATCATTTGATGTTTTGAACCCATACAGTTAGGGTCAGTGGATTTTCTCTCCAAACTTCCAGGTAAAAAATATGTTACTCTTAATTTTGATTCAATCAGACTAGTATTTGTGTTAACAAAAGTGCATCTTCTCCAACCCGTGCCTTTTAACAACATACCTTCAGAGTCTAGAGTTGTACCAATTCAGATTCATGTCATAATTAGTCAAACTTCTTTATTTTTAGAGAACACTCTGAGTATTTGCAAACAGGTGTTTACATCCAGAGAAAATGAGACTATAAGGGTCATTATTTCCACTGGTTTGCATTTCTTTCACTGCAGAAAATATTCATTTCTCTTCCCACATGCTTCATCCTCCAGTCTGAAGAGGGCTGAAGAGTGAAGTGGTACTCATCAGACATCTGTGCGCGAGAACTTATCAGGGAGCCGTCTTTGTTTGTGAAATTAATCAGCTTCGAGTGCGGCAAATGTTAGTGCAGGCTCGATCTGGCCACCATTTGTGCTTCACTCGAGTTTCGGCCAAAAGAGATGGCACTGGAAACGGGCTGCTTAGGGCAATTAGCCAGTTAGCCTTTAAGGCCTCGTGTCCTGGCCTGTTGAGAACTGGCTGCCTTTGTTGCAGCCATATGGTAGCCGCAGACTGCGCACAGAAATAGCCCGTCGAATAACTGCTGATGCGTATTCAGAGCAACTCGAGGTCGAAGGTGAAATGTCAGGTAACGCATTTTTTTTCCCTTTAGGAGAACATATTTTGTTTTGTGTCACATGCATTGTTTTCCAGCTTGCCGCAGTGTTTTCAACCCATCTGAATACAGAGGCAGTTTGTGCACGCCCCTGAAACAAAGCCTATGCAAACATCATCAAGTCCTCCAGTCAAACAAGGAGCTACAAGAGTTTTTGATGCAAATGAAACGGTCCCATTGCACTGCGTGGGCTACATTAGGCACTTGTGTTGAGCCGATTTGCAGACTGATTGGATTCCTATGCGTTAGGTTGGAGCTAAGTTTCATAACACCAAAGTCTAAACAAACTTATTAAACAAAACGCTGGTTACTCTCAGTTTAGTCCGCATTACACTGCCTTTGTTTACGGTTCTATAAAGTACAAAGGTAAAAGAAAGTTAATCAGTTAAGATATTTGTCAGATAATCTGTGCAGAAATAATCACTAAACTTCTTTCACCAACTTAGAAACAGTGGAAAACCAATAATGAATAGTAAAACAAATTCCTAGACTTCAAAAATAACTTCAGTATCTTCAATTAAGGCATTATTAATCATTTGCATAAATCTACAGAAACCATTAACCTCCACCACATTTGTCATGCAAACATGCAACATCCTGTAATGAATTAGCTAAATACAACTAAATATGAAACTGGGGCTTTGCACGGCGTAGAAGTATAGCGAGTGCCCCGTATACAGGCGTTATTAGACCTCGACGCAGCCGTCCCGGGTTCAATTCCCAGCACTGAGACCTTTGCTGCATGTCTTCCCCCCTACTCAAGCAAACAATTTCATGTCTGATAGTTGCCAATAAAGGTCAGTAGTGCCAAAAAAAAAAAAAAACTTTACAGAGGGGCTAAAAAGTATTTGGCAGCCACCGATTGTGCAAGGTAAGAGAGGTCTGTAGTTTTCATCATAGGTATACTTCAACAGTGGGAGACAGAATGTAAAAGAAAAATCCAGAAAATTACATTGTATGATTTTTTTTCAAAAAGAATTTATTTGTATAAAGGTCCATCTGTTTACCAATATTGGAGAGGTGAACACATCTGAAGATGCCATCAAACACAAACTAACATAATTTTAGGACTATAATCTACTTTTTTCACACGCTTTGGTCCCTGCGTCCTATACAACGATGCTGGTAATTTATAGATTTTTTAAAACTGGTTAACGGCCTCCAGGGGGCAGTACAGCAGGAAGCATAGAAGTGAGACAGACATGTGGGGAAAGATTATACGCCGAAGAAGACAATAGCGGTAGTTTTCATGCACACACCCTAATCATGGAAAACAAACGAACAAATGCAGCTTTTAAGTTAAAGGCATCGAGCTGGCCGTCAAAAAATAGAGCTACTGCACGTTAGCTTGACACCAATGAATCGATGTCCCCTTGTTTATATCTAGTTCTAACTTTCGGTACTTTTCCAATAAAATGTCTGTTAATGAGACACACAGCTGCGCGAGGGGAGCCGCTTGTGAGCTCTCTGACACGGGAGAGGATGGGCGGTTAGCACCGCTGATCGGTGGGTGGATGCACCCTTCATGTCAACCCGATCAACCCGAAAATGTAATCAGGTTGTTTCTGGTCCCATCGCGGACATTTCCTGAAAATGTAAGCGAAATCCATCCTTAACTTTTTGAGTTATGTTACTAACAGACAGACGGACACGGAAACATTACTTCCTGGTGGAAGTAACTTAAAAAAAATCTTCTGTGTACCCTCTTTCTGTGTAAATACTTCATGTTAGAACATGAAAACGTGCGGCTTTTATTCAGGTGCGTTCAATAGTCCAAAAATTACAGTATCCTAATATAATGGGAGATGAATGGGCTCTGAATGATTAAATTAATTCAACATTTATGAATAAGATTACTTTCTGGAGGAATTTTAACTTATAAAGTTAGGCCCAGTGGCCTAGTATTTACATTTTTACTCTTTATTTTGATTCAGTCAGGTGAATTTCATATTAATATTTGCAGTATACCATTACCAACATTTTGCAACGCCACACGAAAATCTGAGTTTCTCCTCAAACCCGTGCCTTTTAACAACATACCTTCAGAGTCTTGGGTATCAATTCAGGTGAATGTCATAATGAGTCAAACCTCTTTCTTTTTAGAGAAAACTCAGAGCATTTAAAGAGGTGTGGCAAAAGCAAATGAGGTGGATTAGCAGTGCCAACAACTGATGGTGTCATCCACGTTGGTGTGGAATACCGTCCACCAAAGCACTCCACTCCACTCCAGAGTGAGATTTTAGCCATTTTACGTGAGAATAGATTATTTTTATTTTAATACATTTCACAAAATAACGCAAAAGTTCTTTTCTTAGGTTTTTAAATGACTGTTTATGTGACTTGTTCAAACATGTTGGAAAAACACACACAGAGTTGTTGGTGTCCTGATAGGAAAACTTCACAGAAACGTCTCGATTAATTAATCTCACCCTGACGATGTAAACGAGTGTCAGAAACAGTCGAGAAGCAGGTGACACCACACAGATAATTACGGGATATGTTGGTGTTTTTCACACTGCGCCCAAACTTCTCCTCTGCACGGTTTCTCACACAGATGTTCCCCTCTTCAAGGTGCACCTATCGGCTAATCAACAAAACACAGCCGGGGCGTAATCCGGGTCACCACTGGGGGACCGCCGGGGGTATTATCGTGTTGCAAACTCCTTGCCCCTCTGCAAGGTGAGCAGCCGATAATGAGGGTTGCAAAACAACAACAACAACGAAAATCTGCCTTTTCCCCTCAGGTTTCCGCAGCCGCTGAGTCATACAGGACGGGGAAGCGCATCACGTCTGCGCTCATCAACCTCTTTTTGTCTTTCCTCTGAGTTCTAAACGATAGCTGCGGGTCGGTGTTTGCATGTTGCACCGGTGTGTGTTTGTTTGTTTGCATGCGGAGCGTGCAGCTCTCTTGCCAGGGACTGTGTTGAGCAGTCTACCCACCAGGCCCAGAACCACTGGGGCCTATCAGAGGCTGTAAATACTTTATGAGATATGATAGTGCAGCACAAACACTCCTCAACCACAGGCCATTAACCGTTTTCAGTGGATATGTGCCCTTTGGTAAAGTAAGAAATAATGAAATAAACAAACACTCCCTTCCCCCGGTGACAGCACTGCTCCTCTGAGGCCTGCGTGCAGCTCGACTGCTAATGAGCGCCGGTGTACGGTTCCTCTCCTTCAGGAAAATTAAATAAAAAAAACTCATCGGCCAATAAAGCAAGATTAGCAGCCAACTAACTCCACTGCTAGAGTCTCCTCCTCTTTCTCCTGCTGGTCTTGAGCAATTTGCCTCAATTCCTTCCTTCTTTCCCAACCGTCTTTGTCGAGCTCGTTCAGAAAAAGATTGAAATTTCATCTGTTAGCACTTCACAACTCTATAAGGGCGAACAAAAAAAGGGGAGATGCTGCAAACAACAAGAGGCAGGACGCTATAATTCAAGTGTGGTTTCATCATCCGGTCTAGCTCAAAGTGTCAAGAGCCACTCTATCTTGTTCATAACAACCTGCCATTGTGTTGTTTCCAGTTCATTTTTCGGCACAAACAAAGGTAGGTTTTTTGTCTCCCGGGTTAGACTCTGGGTAACAGAAGCCGTTTCTTTTGTGCTTCTCCCCTTCAGACATTTGGGAAGCGTTGCCCCTCTACCTTGAGGATGCAGATGTGCTCGGCTCGAAAAAGCCATTCGTCGTCCTTAGAGCCGAGTTCATCGGCTGTACTTTATCTGGCAATCGGCGAACGCTAAATGTAATCGGAAAAGATCTGCGAGCTGCAATCCAGCGGTAAAAACTGGATACTGGAGCAGACAATGAGGAAAAGCATCCAGCTGCACGCACTCTGAGAAAAAAGGGAAGTGCAGGGAGTCGTGATTAAGTATGCGGCTCGAAGGTTGGCGCTTAAGTGGTGTGTTCTGGAGATGGCCTCTCAGGCCGTGGCCTCTGGCTCTCTAAATGTACACCACACTCAGATAATCCATTCTTCTTCTGCCGTTAGTCCCTTTACGAGCTCAAAGGACGAGTGGCACATCAATCACCGGCCTCTAAAGACAAAGTGGTTTGATCAAGCTTTGTATTTACATTTGATCTCCACTCACTCGATTTCTTTTCTTAACTTTTTTTTATTTATTTTTTGTTCCTTCACGGCGAGGAGGGCTGTAATCCTTTTTGTCCACGACTGAAAGTCAACCTTTACTTGTGGAGGACGCATGTTGCAGAATCTCATTTGGTTGGATGACTCTATCCTCCGTGGAGAGGCGATTGGAATGCAAAGCACTGGGTCCATTCAACTCCCAGCACAAAACAGCCTTTCTTCCCTCCCCTCCATCTTCCTGACCTTGCCACAACGCTCCACAATCGCCTCAATTACAGTAGATTGGAAGAGGAGACTGATAGCTTGACTTCCGCTCTGCTGCATGTAAAGCAAGCATTATATCGCCCATCTTCTTGTACGTAACCCAAATCCTCCCCCCAAAGCTTCCCCTGCCAGTGATATCTGGGTCGACGGCAAGCTTTCGTGTGGCTGAACTGAATAATACCTTCGGAGGAAGTTATATTCCACTCTAGGGCTGCAGGATGACTTGATGCGAGTAGAGGTGACATGATGCAAACAGCCGTCAGAAAGCGAATTGGACAACAAACGGCAAACAAAGCCTCAGGATGGATTGATGGATGGATGGATTGAAGGACTGATGATATACGAGGACTGATTAACCACGTCACGTCTACCACCAGAAGATCCTCATATTTTCAGTGAAAAAATGACACGCTCTTTCCCACCGTGAAGCTCACATCTACTCATTATCGGGATGAATCATGTTGGGATTTACTGATTTATACAACCTCAATCATTTTTATATACAAAAAGCGTTCAAATGATCCAATCAGGCTCATATATATATATATATATATATATATATATATATATATATATATATATATATATATATATATATATATATATATATATATATATATAAATAAACATCCCCACTAATATACGATCAAAGTCCATTAGCAGAGAAAGCAGAGGCTCTCCTTGGCAGATTTGGCAAAGCTAATTTAAATGGTTGGTTGTTTTCTTGGTTTTAAAGGATGATCCACACATTTTTCCCCAAATCACCAAGCTTTGTATTTTACTGATTTATTGATTCTACAACCAGGTTTGATGTTTGGGATTATTGTCCTGCCAGGACACAGAGCTGGGTCCATGTTCCAACCACAGGTGGGTATAGTACACAGAAATTGTACTCAAGTAAGAGTAAAAAGTAGTCATCCAAGAAACAACTCAAGTAACAGTAGAAAAGTATTTACTTAAAAAGGCTACTTAAGTACTGAGAAACTGATGTCAATAGATGGAGAAAAATATTATTTTATGGGCTAATTCACGTATTTTAAAGACTAAAATGACTAAAATCGTACAAATTTACAACATTTTTACAAAGTAAGAAAATTCAAGCATAAAAACAGTTTCCAATTCCAATTTTCCAATATGAGACTTAGGAAACTAATACATGGAATAAGTAACGTGTGTATGTATGTTAGAAAAACAAAGCTTGTCTGCAAACAAGGTCTCACTTTAGAAATTTTACTCATATAAAAGTAGCAATACTTCACAAAACCATTACTCAATAAAAGTTGAATGTATGGTGTAGTAAAAGTAGTCCTGAAAGTACTTTTCTTTCAAAAAGTTACTTAAAGTGTATGTAAATGTAACTCACTACTACCCACCTCTGATTCCAACACTCTAGCTCCAGATTCGTGAAGAAATAGAAACATTTTGGGATAGGCCTCCTCTTTTGCTATTACAGAAACACTTGATGTAATACACCAGCACCACTGATGGCATAATGGCTTCTTAGCGTGATTAGGTCCCTACAGACTCGGCGCTAGAGAATCTAGCTAGGGAGGCCCAGTAAAGTCTTTTTATCTAACCCCTTAGTCTTTATGTCTCATTGGCGGTACGTTACATACTTCCGGATCAAATCTGCCTTTTTTTAGCGACATCCTTTCTACAAACTTATACATTTTATACATAATTTGAAAGTTGAGATTCATATGATGCATGTCAATCAAGGTTACCCTCATAACTGTAGACTTAGTAAACGGTTTTGTCAAACCACTCAGAAATCAAGATATTGTGCAACTCACCATTCGGAGCATCATATCATTGACAGAACAAACCCATCTCGAACAAAAACGCTCTTTTTACGTCCCCAATGGTCCAATAAATGCCCTCCAGTAAAATAGTTAGTTTTACGTCCAAAATCCATCATAATCTGCCGCTCAAAACCTCGGTAATTCCTTTCCTTGTGTGTATTTCTCAAAGTTTTCATCGTAACTACCATTAGCATGCTCATATTAGCCTAGTTATAACACAGCGCCCTTCTTCTTCTTTGTGATGTTTATTGGCGCCTGGCAAACAAGAAATTGGTGCATTACCGCCACCGACTGGTATGGAGTGTGGACCAGAATGTCACTCAAGGTTGCACTTGCCTCTCTAAGGGGCTGTTTACACGACAACGTTTTTCACGACAACGGGAAAACGGGGGGGGCGAAAAAGCAGCTTTTGAAAAACGGCTTCCAGAGTGGAGAGTTTTGAAAACGCTGAGGGATTCGTTGTCATGTAAACGCAAGCCGGAGACTTTTGAAAACGATGACGTCACAGCCAGCCGCCTACGGACATGTTGCACTTGCGCACTCCGCCTTTCTACAGAAAAACAACAACAATGGCGGATCTAGGTATGCGGTTACTGCTGATGCAGCTTCAGAAGTTATTTGGGCTCTGTAAGCAAAACCTAGAGATCATCAGGCTTCTATGCGATCGCCAACGGAAACGCATACAACACGTGCGCCAAATAATCAATATGCCTTTATTTAAGCGGAGGAGAACTACAAGAAGACCGCCATTGTTAGTTATCATGAAATGTTTCTTTTCCGGGTTGTGAGGGGGAAAACTTGGAACACTGCATACACGGGGCCCACTGCCATCTAAAGGCCGGGCATATGTACTACATCGTTTTCCATCGCGCGCCCTGTCGTGTAAACGCAGTGCGTTTTCACCCGCGTATTCAAACAAAATCGGCAACGTTGTCGTGTAAACAGCCCCTAAGACTGGTGATGTATTAACATCATCCTTGGATGTGTTAGCTTTGCTCTTGTTTTCATTAAGCTAAGTGCTAATGTCCATTTTGACATACAATCGTAACAAAGTATCTTCTTCACTGCCTCCAAAAGTCCAGATTAATACCCTCCAGCACCCTCTGCTGGTTGTCTTGGGTCAATACATTACATGATTGCAACTTAATTTACACGGGTGTTGTAATCCGTCTTTGGCGGGTCCGACACCTGAATGGGGGGGGGCCTGGCCCTCCAGGTCCGCCCATTGGCACCGGGTCCCTAGGATTTCAGCGATGCAGAAAATGTGGACGGAATTGTGGTATTTAACAAAAAGCCTTGACAAAAGTCTCAGGTTTTGCTAGTTTCTGAAGTATTTTGGCCTCTGCAGGCCCCTGTACCTGTTGTTACCTGGTTAGGTAGGGCTCAGCTCAGCTGCCTCAAAATACATGATTATATCTTGTTTTCTAAAACTTTTAAAAAATGTGGAAAGTACAAAACTGATTGAAGTATTGGTTGTATTTTTTCCAATAAGGCAGATGGATTGTACAGCAATATAACCACTTGAAAACGGTCAATGTTGATGTCCCGATGTTTGAGAATACAATATGTTTAAGGCACTTTGGAGTTGTTTTGATTTGAAGTTGGTGGGAAAAAACCCTTTCATCAACGGTGATTCTTCCAACTTGCATTTTATGTGCTCTGGGGAGTTTGGGCCGATTGGATGCTACATGTAGCTGGATTTGGACATGATCTTTACATTTGGCTTGTTGCTTTTTCAGGTGAGTAACTGAGTTCAATGCAGAGCCTGCTACTGTACGTACCTTATCGCGCCTCAAAAGTATCAAAGTGATAACAGGGACTTCTCTCTGTT